>OMLC01095335.1:0-10456 GCA_900302585.1 Regalecus glesne | reverse complement strand
AGTGAGGGTCTAGATTGTTAGTGAGGGTCCTGACTGAAACCCTGCGGCAGGCTACTGTTTTTTTATTCTTATTTAATCAGAAAAATAGAAAGTATAGAGGCTTTGCAAGAATAAATCACTGCCATGCAAGAGTTTGGAACAAGCACCATGGATAGCGCCACGCGGCTCTCAGCCAGCACAGACAATTCAACTCTTTGTCTCCCTGCTTTTGGTCCAATAACAATATTCTCTGTCATATTTTCCATTTATAAGATGCTCAAATATTGATTTAAGATGAAATACAACTCAGCTTTGGACAAATGAGACAAACTGGTCTAAACCTTAATGCATAAAATACATTTTTAGAAACTTTGCTATGTTTTTTGATGCCATGGAGTCATGCAGCAGGGCAGGTAGCATGAAATTGCATTTAATTCAAAATTCTATCAAGTTTAAAGAACACTTAAAAAGTAAATTGCAGTTTATAAAAGACATATGGTACGAGTTTGATAATGTTAAGCACTCCTTTGAATGACAGCCTGTGGAAACAAAGTGTTTCCATATCTGGTTGTTAAGGTGTACAGTGCTCTGTAGCACCCACCAGAGGGGAGCAGCTGGAACAGGTTTGGATTCCCCTACATGACAGTTATATAAGGGGGTGTCCCGTGGTCCTCCCAACTACTTCTATTACTATTCACCTTGGCTGCTCCTGTCAGGGGTCACCACAGCAGATTATCATCTCCATCTCTTCCTGTCCTCCACATCTTCCTCTGTCACACCAGACACCTGCATGTCCTCCCTCACCACATCATAAACCTCCTCTTTGGTCTTCCTCGTTGTGTCCTATACTGCCAATAACACACACTGAGAACAGGGTCATTTATTAGAAGGCTGTGGGTTCAAACCCTGACTCCACACCTGTAATTGTTCTTTTGGAAATGTTCCCTGACTTCCTGTTACTTGCCTGCACATGAGAGGAATGAAGATCTGGCCCCAAAGTGGTGCATAGTGGACAATGAGAGGACGTGTAGATAGTGCATGGAGTGAGACTGTACTACTCATCATCCCTATGCAGGCCGGATGTTAAGCCAGTAAAGTGGGCTTCTTTCACATCACACTACCACCTGGCCTGTCATACAGAGTTCAGAGCCTGCTAAACAGAGAAGGGCTCTGGATGCCAAACAGGATCTGGTTGGCTCAGAAGTCCTCCTCAGTCTTCACATAGAAGAGTTTGTGCTTCTAGTTAGGTGTGTGTGTGTGTGTGTGTGTGTGTGTGTGTCTGTGTGTGCGCGCACGCACGCGTGTGTCTGTTTGAAAGACAAGAAGGTTTGAAGGCAATTTTAAGGGGCTGAGTGGACAGGAGCAAATCTTTTGATGGCGACTGACAACATGTAGCTAACTCTGTGTTCAAATTGCTACTTATCCTCATCTGTTCGCTTCCCTCCTCTCCCCCTCCTCTCTCCTCCTCACCTCTCTTACCCACTCCTCTCGTCTTCTCGGCTCCCCTCCTCTCATTTCATCTAGCCTCTTCTCCTCGCCTCACCTCCCCTCTGCTCTCTTCTCCCCGTCGATGTGTTTTGTGATGTAGGTTCATCACAGGTGAATGTCTCCTAGGATTACACTTTCTTTATGCGACACTGCTGGAAGGCCTCCCGGTAATCTAATGATGCTGAAGATAGTTGTCGAAAGCTTGGGCAGCACCTGATTCTTTATGGCATAAGCAGAGTGGTAATGGCGCCCGCTGACGAGATTTGTTGTTCAGATGAGAACTTTAATGTCAGATGATTGGATAACCACCTGTCTCACTTTTCCAAGTAACTATGAAGAGCCGGCCATCAAATGTGTTGAGGTGACGCTGCAAAACAACACCACGGACTGTCGAAAGAGCAGTTTGGCAAAGGTTCAACGTGGGGCTGCACGGCCCTGGATTAAAAAAGGATTTAGCATCTTCGACACACAAGAATCACAAAAGAACAAGTTATTTAACATTTGTATTGGTTTTCATACTAGCAATTAGCAGGTATGAAGTATAAACAAAATTATAACAAAAGAGTCTTGGTAAATTAAATGCTTTGATTGCCTGGCTTTGGCAAATTTGTTCCCTCATCTCAGAGCGTCTCCATAGATATTCTCTTGGAAGCTATGATCAGACAGTGACAGCTTCACTAACCACTACCCGGCCTCAACCACTGCCTGTTTTTAATTTTAAATTCAGAGGAGTTGTTTTTTTATTTTTGTTTGCTTGCTTTTGGATGGACTTTCTGGCAAGCCAGCCCTACAAATAAGAGTCTCCCTGACTGACTGGACTGACGGAGATCATCTTTAGAATGACTGACTCATCAGGTTGACATGATTGGACCACTGGATCAGATGAACGTCAGCGGACTAACACGATCGGTCGACGGAATGTCGAGAGACATGAGGGAGCTTTAAAAAGCCATTAATGCACCTCAGCTAACAATCACTCTGACAAACACTCGCTGGCGAATGCATAAGGGCATCACACGGCTTTCACGGAGGCTAAATCTGCACAAATAAGACATAGAGAAACTCGTTCTTAAATCTCCCACAAAGAGGGAAATGAACTTGTAACTGGGTTGCCAGACAAGCAGTGTCAGATTCCGGTTGCCGGGTCTAACAACACTTGACATATTTGAGGATATCAAGGATGACACTGAACCTGCCTACTGTGTTCTTAGCTCAAAGCCACCATTTATACTTTACCACATGGATCAGTGCAATCAGAGGCAAAGCAAGGGAAAATTACACTCAGCCGCAGACTCCGTGGACACATTTGCACTGTAATGTCATTTGCACAATATCTTTTGTGAATCGACCCTCGAGATACCGGTTGCAAGTGATGCGCAATTCATGGTGCTATCAGCAGCCGCAATGCATTCTTTGTGAATCCTCCTGTCAATACAGAGTGAGTCTCAGGAATGAGAGACATCTGCAGACAGAAGCAGATGAAAGAGGAGGGGGGTTGAGAGATAATTAGAAAAGTTATAATTGCAGCTAAAATATTTCAAATCAAACAACTCAAGATGTGAGTAGAAAGTATTGTTCTTGCAACTGTATTTAACGGCTTTTTTCCGCTCGAACGTAGCCTAACCATGTCATGTGATCATATCATATGCCACATCAATACACGAGCAACCAACATTACAGGGACCACTGGAGAGCATTGATGATTGACATTTAACATCCAGGTATACACTTATTAGACACTACCACTGACTATCCCTGTAATAAATTATACACGATTTCCACATTGACCATACTCCGTCCAGCCATATACCAGGTTTTGACCTCGTCTTTTTTTTTTTCTACCTGAGCCCCAGTTTCCCATCGACAGAAGTAAAATGGAGCGATGGGTAGACAATCTTTTTTTAAATAATTTGGTATTGAGCTATCTAGCATCAGCCAACTGCTGCGCACTGAGCTGCAATGTAATCCTCTGGGGCAATTTCAGATCGTCAAGCAACATCCAATAAAAGAACACTTTTTTGGCACTAACAGGCATACAGTGTGATGAGAAAAGTCTGAAAACACCTCCCATTGTCAGAAGATAATGCCCTACAGTCAGTCGGCCTGTGGAGCATTTTAGCATTTCTCACTTCCATATTTCTTCTTCTACTGCTAGTCTGTGGGGGCAGGTTTGAAGATGTTTACTAGATGGAATCAGATGAACCCTCTTTTGAAGTAGTGTTCTTGTTGCTAAGGAGTTCTTTGCATAGTCATGGTTGAATATTTACCTGATTTTGCAGTGGCCTTTCAATCTGGTGGGCGTCCAACTAAATCAAGAGAGGAAAAGGAGTGTGAGAAAGGGGGCGAATGGTAGAAGAGAGCCAAGCAGCTTCTGTAAGGATGCAGAGCTTAGGAGGCTGGCGATGTTTCTGTTCAGTGCCGCTAACAGAAACACCGCCAGAGGATGAATGGCTCTGCTATAAAGAGTAGGATCTGTTACTTCCTGATATTGTTGGTCTTGGTGTATGGACCAGTCAACCATGTTATAGGGCTATTGGATATACATGCGTGGTATAAAAATGCTGTCTTATAAGTCATATAGCCGGTAAGAATTATTATACTTTTTTCATACAAGCGATTAGTTCTAATCCTGCCTTGCTCTCATGTGGACTTTGAAATGATGCCTGCTCAACTCAGCTATTTAAGCTGAAAGCTAAATACCATTACCTCCATTCTGCCTGCTGTACGTCTTCCCTATCTTGGAATGGCATTTTTCTTGAGAATATTGTTTTTGTGTAGGAATTTGGCTCTGATTTGACTGGAAGTAGTCTCTCGTTTCAAAATAGTCACTGCAGACCCAGTGGTCTACCACTGTGACCACCGCTGAGCACACTGTTCACTGTTCAATAGCTCAATCCTCGCTTTAATTATAGAGCTAGACTTCAGTCACGGGTCAGAGGTGGATTTATATCTATATAATTTCATGATTGGTAATTTAGATGAGGCCCGTTAGACCTTTTTCATAACAATCTAAGCTTGTTAGTACCCAGAAAGAGCCCTTTCGGTGGACATTGTTTTCACGATCAGAAATGACCCTTAAGGCTTTTATTGCAGCTTGGTGTGCAACAGTTGGCTGATGCTAGATTGCTCAGTGCAGAATTATTTTTAGTGAACCTGCTACCCTTGGCTTGATTTGTCTCCTCACGATCAGAAAGTACTTACTGTGGTCAGTGTTGCCCCGGCAGGGCTTGGTTTGAGATGGACACGTTAGGGAACTGAGACAACTCGTGTGAACTACACAAAAAATGACTTTTGCATATGCACTGGATGACATTTTCAAGTTATTATTCGTACACTGGGAGAATGTGAATCAGGAGTCTTCGCCATCCTCCTGCTCTTCAGGAGAATGTCTATGGAGACGTACTCCTGGCCTGCTTGCTGTTTATCTACATATTGCATGCTTGTATTTATATGGCAGAGTGTCTTTGGTCAGAGCAAATATGGGGGAGCGTGGTTTTACGTATGGATCAGCCAAATACAAATGGTGCAGAGTTGATGCCATTTATGATTCAAATCGCTTTTGAGATTTGAAACAAGATTTGAATTTTAATAGGATTAATTGTGCAGCCCGAGTTTGGGGCTGCTGGCAGATATTGAAACTACAGGGGGAGAGATGAAGGGGGTCAGTCCTAAACCCCGGTTCACTCTGTTGGATTGTCTGGAAGTGTCATCTGAGACCATTGTGGGCTTACAGGCTATACTCTCAATCGCAGCATGTTGAATACAGCTCAAGGAAAGAGATACAGGGGGGAATTCAGGCAATTACGACAGATAAGAGTGTACTGCTCCAGTGGCTGGTGGGTTTTTTGGGGGAGTTTTTTGGTCACCAAAATGAGAGGTGAGATGAAGGAAACTGGTCTCCCCCCAACTCTTTTATTTTCTTTATTTGTATTTGAGACCCGTTCTTGCTTTCTTGTTACGGAGACAGGTCAGGGCAAAAAAAGGGAAGAAAGAAAAGGAATGCAAAGGATTAATTAAAAGTGTTGATGTTGGTTCAGAGAGAGCCTATGTGTGGAGTGGGAGTGGGGAGGCGTGATACCCTGATGGGGTGCATGGGCAAAGAGCCAGTGAAGTTTTTTCATGTTATTAAGAGTACAAGGACGAAAAAAATCAAATTGCTTAGTCTTTGATTGGCTAATTAAAAATTGGCAGTGGCCCTCATTTTTTTGTCCTTTGTGTCCAGCAGTGTTGCTGAGATTCATGCTGTAGACTTTTGTACTGGATTTGTTCATTTACACCTCGTAGCTGAAATTTCTCCATTTATCCTGTTCGGGTAGACATATACTAGTTCTGCTACTGCAAGTAGTACTAGTACTACTACTACTACTACCACTACTACTACTACTACTACTACCACTACTACTAGTACTACTTGTGGCTGCTCCCATCAGGGGTCACCACAGCAGGTCATCATCTCCATCTCTTCCTGTCCTCTACATCTTCCTCTGTCACACCAGCCACCTGCATGTCCTCCCTCACCACATCATAAACCTCCTCTTTGGTCTTCCTCTTCTCCTCTGGCCTGGCAGCTCCATATTCACCATCCTTCTCCCAGTATACCAGCATCTCTCCTCTACACATGTCCATCTCAGTCTGGCCTCTCTGGCTTTGTCTCCTAATAGTCCAACCTAAGCTGTTCCTCTGATATACTGGTTCCTTATCTTGTCCTTCATCACTCCTAATGCAAATCTCAGCATCTTCAGCTGTGCTACATCCAGCTCCTCCTCCTGTCTCTTCATCAGTGCTGCTGTCTCCACACCATACAACATAGCTGGTCATACTACCATCCTGTAAACCTTCCCTTTCACTCCTGCTGGTACCTTTCTGCCACAGATCACCTCTGACACTCTTCTCCCCCCACTCCACCCTTCCTATTCTCTCTTCTTCTCCTCTCTTCCACATTCCCTGTTACTTTGAACAGATGACGCCAATTATTTAAGCTCATCCACCCTCCTCACCTCGAGTAAACACATATAAAGCCCACAAAGCCCAAATGTCTTCTTCAGGGAGGAAGAGTGAATAAGCTTAGAGATGAACTACAATGCTGTCACACGGCAGTGACAGCCCTGCTGAACACAACACCTTCCAGTGACAGAGATGTTGGATACTCCACTCACAATTCATTTCACACATCTTGCTATTTAGTAGAACGTCTTCATGGCGTGCTGGACCAATGCAGTATCGGTCAGTCACTACGCTCTCCTCCAGAGCTCTTAAATTAAATACGATAGCTTTGTTTCACCCACTACAAAGTCACCAACAAACCCTCTTATTGTGTGTAGAAAATATTAGTTCTCCCCCTGCACATTGTCAATCTCAACAAATAATTCTCCCCTCAAATATTTGTCTGTCCCTTGAGTATGATTGTATGGGTGCAGCCGGGAAGTTGGTATTAGTATCTTTCGAGTGTAGCCAGATTTATTTTTGTCTTCTTTTCAGTAATGTCATTTGGTACCTACGTCATTTCGATCAATGCCGGTAAGAGCTTGGGGGGGGGAGTGGAATGAGAACACACTTCCATATCGGGCCCTGTGTGTTCGATCCCACCACCAGGCCCACCAGCCTTAATCCCCCATGGTCCGTGAATGTGATGCATACATTGTAAAGTGCTCTAAGTGGTCACAAGAACAGAGAAGTGCTATATAAAAAATGAGTTCATTTTACCACAATCTTGCATACTTTGTTAGCACCAAATTGGTTCTTTTTAACTTCATTAACCAAAAAGTTATGCATATGAACTTCGTGCGGCCTGAGCAACTAATTGTTATTCATACAGTTACTTGCTTTATCTCTGTGGGTGCACACATTTATAAGCATAATGTTAATGATGGCGAATACAGTTGTGCAAAACTCATGCGGAGTGAAGGCAGCATCAGGGAGGCTATGGTCCCATGCTAACTAGGCAAGACTCTCTAGGTCGGCTCATACAGGCTGTGCGAGGTCACAAGCGGCATAAAAAGAGACAGTCGGTAATTAAGAACAAGTCGAGATGTCTGAAGATTTTTCGAGAGAGAGAGGGAGAGAGCATTTACATCTAAAAGCCATTATAAGTGGTGGAACATGTGACCAAGCAGTTTCCCAGCCTTCGATTTATGCATTACTGTGGGGGCAGGATGGCTCGGGAGGTAGAGCAGGCTATCTTGTAATCTGAAGGTTGCTGGGTTGATCCCCGGCTCCTTCAGAAAGCATGTTGAATTGTCCTTGAGCAAGACACTGAACCTCTAACTGATCCCCGGGTGCTTCAGCTCCACACTGCTCCTATACGATAAGATGGGTCAAATGCAGAGGGAAAATCTCATTGGAAGAATAGAAAGACCAAATTAAAGTGGCTCTCCCACTTTATAGGGTTGCTAAGAGGCAAGACCATACTGGATCGGTTAACAATGGCTGCCATCGGTTCTGTACCCCCACAGGGTACCGATGGAAATTATAAAACCCACTGTGGTGGCCCCGGAAAAATCGGGAACAAGCCAAAAGAAAAAGAAGAGAGGGGTTGCTAAGAGTCTCATTTTTATCCCCCCCTCAAAAAAAGAAAACTACCAAAAAACAACCCTAATTTCTATTCAGTTTTAGATTTCATTCCCTGCCCTTACACGTTCCCCTCCAGTGTATGCACACCTCTACATCCGTCCGTCCATCTGGTGGTTTGTATCTTTCTTTGTCTCTTTGTGTAGTATTCTTCACATCGTGATCTCGGCAGCGTGACTCGCGATAGAGGGCTGAATCAGTAATACCACCAAATTATATCACTTACTTTCAGTGAGCTGAACAATTAGGGACAGTGATGGGATTTTGTGTGAGTACCAAGGCATGCTTCAATATATTCTGTCTTTTTAAGAATTCTCTCAACTCTCCAAATGCTCTTTTGGATTGCAGTGTGATCACATTGAGCTGTGGAGAAATGGCTGAATTGGAATCTTATCTGCTCCCATCTTTCCCATTACTGGCAGATTGAAAGCCCTGCAGCAGTGCTCTGGCCTGGTCCCCAGTCAAGACCGCGTTTTAGTCTGCAATTTGACAGCTTCTAAAAATGTCACTTTTTGTTGTTAAAACGAGCGGCCAAGCACTCGAGCCATACTGTGGCATCAGCACCAGTTTGGAAACAAACCTTTCCTGACCTTCCACGACACTCCTGGGCATCACCCTTGGCACGGCCTGTTTCCTGCTGTCAGTTTGACATTATGGACTTGAAAGAGTCTGATAGACAGCGGTTGGCACAAACCCATGGTATTGAATCAAACAATCTACAAGAACCACACCAGCCAAACTCCATATTTATGGAAAAGGAGTAGAGCGCTCCTAGATAGAGCATGGGGGATTAAGGCTGAATGTCCTTCCTGGCACCTCGCGTTGGGTTCGAACCCGCAACATCATTTCCCAATACGGGCCCTGTACCTCTGAGCAACCAGAGCCCCCCCCATACATCACTAAGCTATAGCATAATAAGCATATCACATTTTTCAACAGTTGTCATGTATGTAAAAATCTTTTGCTGAATGTAAATTTATCTAACAGCTTGTATCTATTTGTTAGAACCTCTATTTATCAAGATAATCTCTGTATCGGAGCACTCATGATTTATCTTGAGAGGATTTTTTATGTTCTGTCTTGTAGAACTGAATCCAGTGTTTTGGTTGTCAGTCCAAATTAGCCGTGTATCTCCTAGCATCAGTCCTCATTTACAGTCCACCTGGAAGGATTCACGTTCGGTCCAGCTGATCACAATAGATCAGTAAGGTTTTGACCAGCGGAGACCTGGAGGCTAAAGCTTGTGTGTACAATATAGACACATGGTTGTCACAATGAATGAGCGGGTAGGGATCTCATCGTGTCTATAAATAGAGTTGACCTTAAGCAGGGCTCCCACACATCCTGGAAAAGCGGAAATTCTGGAAATGTACAGACAAGCTGGGTGTCCAGTGGTGGAAAACACTTGGAAAATCATAAAATTGATCATATGTCCTTGGAGGTGTTATTGAGGTCATGGGAAAGAGTCAAGTTCGGGTATAAAATTATATTCTTTCCCCCGGGATGTCGAAAGTCCTGGAAAAGTCCCTTCACAAGAGAGGGGAGCCTGTGAAGGGGAATGGTGACAAGTCTGGCAAGGCACTAAAATTCAGCCCTGTAGGACTAGAAAAAAGTCAGCGTGGCTAATTTGTGAAAAGATTGTGGAACCCTCCCTCACTTAAGGATCCTCACTACGAGTTGTAGCTCCATAAATTAAGTCTATGTATATACATTTTAACTCTAGCTTACTGCCTGATCCTCATTAGACGAGGTGTTTTAGCTTGATCATCTTCTGCCCTCTTCCATTTAAAGCTAGCGTCATGATAATGATGTTAACATTACGAGTGAGACATCCATTTTCACGTGTCGTGATTAGTCCCTGTGTTGTCGGGATGGACATGGACACAGATGGCTGTGTGTGTGTGTGTGTGTGTGTGTGTGTGTGTGTGTGTGTGTGTGTGTGTGTGTGTGTGTGTGTGTGTGTGTGTGAGAGAGAGAGAGAAACACAAACAGATGTTAACATATTGTCAGCCTCCAGGAATTTCAAAGGGTTTGGATCACTGGGTTCCAGCATAGCTCAGTGGGTAGAGCGGTCATCTGGTAATCAGAAGGCTGCAGGTTCGATCCCCGGTCCTGCAGAGAAGTGTGTCGAGTTGTCCTTGATCAAGACACTGAACCCCTAACTGCTCCCCGAGCGCCACCTGGTGGCAGCTCACTGCTCCTATACAATAGGTTGGGTCAAAAATGTAGAGAAATCCACATTTCCCCTTGTGGGACTGATAAGGGAATCACTTATATATATATATATATATATGTGTGTGTGTGTGTGTGTGTGTGAATACACACACAAACACGCATGTCTAAATGCACTGTATCCATGTTGTTATGTATGCACACATGGGGTTTTCTGTGTGGTTGTGGTCTGTGTATGTATGTTAATAAT
>OMLC01095334.1:0-19431 GCA_900302585.1 Regalecus glesne | reverse complement strand
CAGACACAGTACAGAGCTTGTCACATATTATCAGCCCATATACTCATATATATATATATATATATATCTATCTATCTATATATCTATATATCTATATATGTATATATATATATATATGTATATATATGTATATGTATATATATATGTGTATGTATATATATATGTATATATGAATATATATATATGTATGTATATATGTATATATGTGTGTATATATACATACACATATATGTGTGTATATATATATATATGTGTGTGTATATATATATATGTGTGTGTGTATATATGTATGTATATATATATATATATGTATGTATATATATATATATGTATATATATATGTATATGTATATATATATATATGTATGTATGTATATGTATGCATGATGATGTTTGAAAACGTAGATGCCTGAGCTGAGCCAATGGGAACACAGCTTTGAACACTGTATAAACAAGTGTAGTTTTCCCCTGAATACTCTTATGCCCCTTTCCTCTTTCCACTTTAAACAAAGCTGGTGTAATCTTATGTCGACTCCTCTGATTCTCTATGAGCAACCCTGAGGGCCAAGTCCTTTGTGTATGTAAACCTACATGGCAATCAGAAATAGACTGGTTCTGAGTCAGAAACTGGCATCATGCTTTCAGATATGATGAGGAGGAGGGCGGATTGAGCAGCGGTGAAGATGATGCTGTTAAGAGGAAGAAGGATTTCAGCGACCTCTTCAAGAAGCAGATGGGCATACGGAAGGTGAATAGTCATCCTCAACACTCCCATACAAAGACCCCCGACTTCCTCCTTTTAACAATTAATATTTGCTGTAAGTACAAATCTTAAGTAAAAGTAGGTCCATTGTGGCATTTCTTTCTCTCTCTCTCTTTCTCTCTGTCTTTCTCTCTCTCCCACATCTGCGAGCCAGCTGTTAGCATTTAGAAAGACATGGTAGGGGGGTTTTCAGGGCCCCTCGTGGTAAATGGCTCCCACATGTGGGGTTGGCACACAGATGTTGTAAAAGCTGTTGTTGGTGTATTTTCCACACCAGCCCCGAACTTGACCATTATTCACAAGATTAACACAAGAGAGCTTATTTGTTTCTTCTTGGCAAAACTTACCCCCAAAACTGAAAACTAGTGTCTGTAAAAGAGACTGAATCACAGTTACATAGACAATGATCGAGTGATAGCAAGTCTTTCCTGGAAACCATGCAGGTGTCACAAAGAATGTTTAGAATCTCTCTACGGGATTGTGGGACATGAATGAATTGTCTGGTTGATTTTCCTTGTTAAAAATCTCTGTTGTAAAGTACAAAGCTGGGAAGGGTACACACTGAAAAGACGTTGGAGGGAGGGAGAAGAGAAAAGAGAAGAATGATCTCTTCACTGATGCCGCCCACATAAAGACCATTTCATGGTAGACTTGTGTGGATATCTTGTTGGCTATTGGTGAGCATCAAATCAAGCTGTTGTTTTCCCTTCTCACTTTTTCATAGGGGACGGTTGGTCCCAGTGAAGACTTTGTCCTGCCAGGTAGGCCTTATATCTTTGACTTAAAGACACAATGAGTGGGATTTCCCTAAAAATCAATTTATAGTATATCAGAGGGACAGCTCAGGTTGGATGGTTTGGAGACAAAGCCAGAGAGGCCAGACTGAGATGGTCTGGACATGTGTGGAGAAGAGATGCTGGTATACTGGGAGAAGGATGCTGAATATGGAGCTGCCAGGCAAGAGGAGAAGAGGAAGACCAAAGAAGAGGTTTATGATGTGGAGAGGGAGGACATGCAGGTGGAGATGATGATCTGTCGTGGTGACCCCTGACAGGAGCAACCAAAAGTAGTGGTAGTGGTGATAGTAGCAGTAGACTCGTACAAAAATAATCCCTCTCAATCTTCAATGCTAAAAAAAACACAAAGATAGCAAGGCCACATGCCAAGTGAATAAAGCTTGTTATAAAACAAGAGTGAATCTTGGGTTGGCTTTCGCCCACTGGCAAGCACTGAAGGAGAGGATGGAGATGAAGAGTGATGCAGAGTTGACCTGTACACTGGGATGTTTTCTGGCAACTGCAGTCAAGGGGGCTAGCTTCCAATTATGTTGAGCTAGGGATAGGCCAACTTTGAATGTGTGTTTACAAACAGCAACCAACAAATCCTACCCATGTGCCTTTTAAACTGAGAATGGTTCATAATGAATGGCCCAGAATGAGTGTAGATGTTATACATTACTAGCTGGCTTGGTTTTGCATTGATGACCATTGAACTGTGCTATAATCAGTATCTTGTTGTGTAGATCGTGACTGTCCCCTCAGAGAAGCTAGCAGCCAGAGGATTCCCAGGCTTACCGTAAAGGTACGTAACACACGAGTGATGATAAGTCCAGCCAACACATTCCACATACTTATGATATCAATTAGTACTTGCATAATAGCTCAGAAGCTCATTCCTCAAGATGCAGCTAAAGTTTTAGTGTGGCTGCTTGTTATAGCATTTCAAACTGAGCTCTTGGAGGATGCATCCAATACTAAACAGACTGTGTAGTTGCTGTTGAAGTAACATTGTCATGTTACTGCCACAGTGTGGCTCATCTCTGCATTACATGTGAATAAAATAAAAGGGTGGCATAGCTCAGGAGGTAGAGTAGAGTCATCTAGTAATCTGAGGATTGGTGGGTCCATCCCCGGCCCCTTCAGAAAATGTGTTAAAATGTCTTTGAGCAAGACACTGAACCTCTAATTGTTCCCCAGGCGTGGCATGAATGTACAGTGACAAATAAATAAAACTTGACCTGAAACACGCCAACCTCGCTAACTATAGGATCACGAGCGCAGGGAGCATGATATAGTATATTTTTGAATATTCCACTATATCTATGCATATTATAACATTTTGAATGATATATGTAACGTTGGGGGATAATGTGACACTAATTGAATTTTTGAATGCTTCCTCATATAGGTGTGTGTAAAACAGCTGCTTTTCTTTAGGTTTTGAATGAACTCAGTTCTTCTGTTAATACAAAACATGGCTATTGTCAGTTTTCTTAACACCTCATTCTGAAGTAAACATTTCATTGAAGCTTACTTTTAATGGGTTATCAAATTGTATGATATTAAACATACTGTTATTTCATCTTAGGCCAGAGAATACTGTCTGTCTCTGCTGCATGAGACACTGAACAGCCACCAGGAGGCAGAGGATCCATTCAAGTAAGTGCACACACATACACTTCAAATGCAATGTCACTGAGGGTAGTTTCATTGCAGAGGCCTAGATAACATTCTCCTTACTCTTTGTGAATTGTCATATCATCCCTTCTTCTCCTCTTGGTTGCCCTCAGCTCTGACATCCTCTCCATGGCAGTGGATATGGAACACCAGGTCTTTAAGTCCAGCAAGTCTTGCAATCTCTACAAAGCAGCTGTCTTAAAGAAAGTAATTACTGGCTTATCTGCCCCCTTTTTAATTCCATTATTTACAATACAGCAGGTTAAAATGAAGCAAAAGGCTGACTCCTAACCCTCTATTTGCTCTGAAGGTAGCGGAGATGAAGAAAGGAGCATCTGCTCCATCAGCAGCGGCAGCAGGAGGAGAAAGAGCGCAAGGATATAAGAAGAGTGATGAGGAAGGGGAGGTGGGGACCAGCACCAGTTCTATGGGCACCAGAGAGATGACCTCAAAACCCAAAGAAGAGACAGCCTCCTCTTACAGCTCCTCCTTCTCCCTCACGGAGGAGCCACAGGGATTCACCCCTGCCTCCCAGATCTACTCTGTAAGATCCAGCAAACACTCAAATTGATATTCTCATGTTTGCACGTGTATCCAGAGCTTCAGCGCAGAGCTGAACAGATGACCTTACATCAAACACTTGATATAGAGGTGTTGCAATATACCAGTGTTGACAATACGATTTTTGAGAAATGAAGTATAGATATCATGTTGATACTATGGTAATTATGACTATTTGGATGATAATATTATGCAAATAATCCGGTGCCTCTTAAATCATTTATGTTTCTTTCTGTTCTCACTCCTCTATTCCCCCTGGTTCAGGGATGTTTGTTTCCCCTTCACGTAGGTAGCCTCTTTGACTCCCTGTTCATACTAGTGTTCCTCCGTATCTAGGATGTGCACATCCTCATCCTTGAAAGAGAGGCCACAGGCCTGTAGATGGGTGTAGACTGGAGTTCTGGTCTGATGCGTTAGGTCATCTGTGTTGTGCCATCGTCTCGTCCCAGTGTCAGCGTTGTGAACTGATGAAAACTCTTAATATGTCTGATCCAGATTTTGATTTCCCCAGATCTTCTTTATTAAATATTTCATCAAGATGTTGTCTCTGCTGTAAGAATGTAGAAACTGTCCTGGCTGGGCATGTCATGTTGCTCCCTCAATCCTTGGAAGCTTTTGAGTGAGTCTTTCCCAAACAAGCCATGTTGTGAATATTGCATCCAGCCTGTTTGAGATGAAACTTGGCTCATATGCCACCCAGCATATCTCTGAGAAGGGCTCCTTGTTTCCAAAGGACTTGATTCCTTTGAGCCAGGTTCTGAGTAAAAGACCTAACCATGGGTTGCCTTTTCTCCCTGTTGGTATTTAAGATAACTTCATCAATAATAGCCTGAAGGTGGGACTTTGGCTGTGTTCTGGCATCCAGTCGACTTCCATATTGCTGAATAGACAGGGTTACATGTGTTCATTAAGGATTTAATCTGAGCTGATGATACGTTTTTAGACAAGGGAGTGACAGATCCCCTTTACCCGGTTCCAGCTGGAGGGTCCTGTATCTAACTCTTAAGTCTATTTACCATTCCCTGCCACAGGAATCTTGAAATCTACTTGTCCCATTCTATAATTTCTGGGTTTTCCACTGGCAGTGTTTGAAACAAATACAGTAGCCTTGGGAGAGGGCCCACAGTAGCTCAGTGGTAGAGACTGCGCTTTGGGAACTGACGAGCCAGAGGCACTGAGTTTGAGTCCATTGCGGAGCATCAGGAAGGGCATCTGGCCTTAATCCCCAGAGTGTCATTTAAGTCTGTGTTCACCCCCCCCATGTGGGGACTAATCGTGACACATAAAACAGACCTCCTTCACAGTAGCCTTGGGAGAATGTTCTTTTTTTAACTATTCATTTTTATTATTTCAACAAGTTGGGTCAGTCCCAAGAAAGACAAAAAAACTCCACCTGGCCAGGTCTTTCATTATTATATTGGAAAGCAGTGGGTCATAATTTCCCAAGCCTAGTCTTTGTAGGTCCTTTGGTATCTGTACACCTATTTTTGTACTGTGGGCCACCCTAATGGAGTATTTCATGCTGTCTACCTCCCTAATGGAATATCTGTCTCTGAAGGTCTGTTTGTATATTTAAGTATAGGAGCTGGGATTTATGAGTGTTTGATTTATGCCCTGATACTAATCTGAATTCTACAAGTGTGTGCATTAAGGTAAGATGAGAAAGGGCCAGACGTGCCAAATATACCAGGACATTATCTGCAAAAAGCACTATCTTGTACTCCCCTGCCAATGAAAGTCAGTGTAGCTTGTTGTTTTACCTGATCAGTTGACTTTTAGGCTCTATAAAAAGCAGAATTGGGAGAGGACTGAAAGGGCAACCCTGACAGCGGCCGTGCTCCAACTCAAAAGACCCAGAGAGAGAACCATTTATCTTCCATTCTTGCTTTTTGTTTGTTATAGCGAGCTTAGATTGTCTCAATGAAAGTTTTGTGAAACCGAAAGCGATGCAGATTTATATAAAAATGACCAGTTAGCCAAGTCAAAAGCTGTTTCTGGATCTAAACACATTATGGCTGCTTCAATGTGCTCCTGGTTTATTTGATAGATAACATGTAAAGTAAATCTGATGTTGTCTTGAGTTTGGCTTTGTTTTATCAAGCCTGTTTGGTCTAGATGTACAATGTCAGGTAGAATTGGCTCCAGTCTTTTAGCTAGTATTAAGGCAAGAATCTTACAATCCTGGTTTAGGGGCATGGATCAGTGTAGAGTGAGTAGTCTCGTAATTGGTTGGTCACTGGTTCGATTCCATAGCTCCTTCTGAAAGCATGATGAAGTATCTTCATTTTAACCTACAATGACCAGATAAAATGGCTTTCCTTTCCTTTCCTTCCTTGCCTTAGGAGGCTCACTAGTCTTTAATATGAACAGTCCAGCCCATCCTTTCTCTGCTTGATGATAACTGCTATAACTACCTCTCACCATAAGGGGGAGTATATCCCCTTTCTGTAGAACCCAATTCAATGTCCTTAGCATATAGCAGAATTTGAGTTAAAGGATCTCTAAATACTTTATACCATTCAGTCGGGGCTTTTATTGGTTTTGAGACAATATATAACTTCATCAAATTCTCATCTCATCATAAACTACTTATCTTAATAAGGGTCAACTATTCAGCGCATCCCGTGTAATTGCAGCCTTTAAGGCATCATTTTGGGTACCGGATGCTGTTGGGACATTCATCCCTCCAACCGGAGTCTCCACTTGGTCGGCGTTATTTCATTTTGGCCATGTGTATACATTTTTGTGGAAGTCTTAAGTCTTGTTAATGTCATCCAAATCATATTTGACTCCCCCATCCTGGGAATTTCTCATCTTGTGACAAGTTCTCTCAGCTTGTTGTCTCTTTAGTCGATTGACCAGTGATTTTGTTGATTTATTTCCCACCTCATAATATTTCTGTTTCATAAACCACATATTTTTTAAGAATGTCTCCAAATTGTAAATAGTTTCATTGAGTTTTATTTGTTGCATTTCTTTGCCAAGATTTGAGTCAAAAGCTGCTTTGTGCTCCTTTTATAGCCTTTTTTCATGTTGCTTCCAAACTGATTAGTTCCTGCTGTTTGAGTTTTCATTGCAGCCGTTTTGATGATTATTTTCCCTTGTAAAACTGCCAAGCATCCCAGAGAAAAGGGCGAGAAGTCTCACCATTGTTGTTGTCTTAAATATTTTTCCGTTTGCTCCCTCATCTCCTCCTTCATCCTCCCATTGAGTGTAGAAGAGTTTAGCCACCATGATGAAATCCTCCTTTTAAATTTGAACTTCCTTTCCATCTGAACTGGGCAGTGATCTGAAAGGTCCATCACTCCTATGTTGCATGATTCAACCACATGTACATCCTTGTACATGTGGGGGCAACATGGCTCAGGAGGTAGGACGGGTTATCTAGTAATTGGAAGGTTGCCAGTTCTATTCTTTCCTTCAGAAAGCATGTTAAAGTGTCCTTGAGCAAGAAGCTGAACCCCCTAATTACTTTCCGGGCACGTCAGGGCTTCAGATATGTTTTTGTGTGTCACAATTGGTCCCCATGTTGTGGGGGTGCACATGGATGTAGATGGAGCTTGGGGGATCAAGGCTGGATGGCCTTCCTGATGAAAACTGACAGATAGTGTGGTTAAGTTTATTTGCATTGACTGTCATATTTCCCTGACTGCTAATCAATTATAAATTAATTTGTCTTGTAAAAATTAGCCAGGGGTCATGTGAATTCTGAATGCATGATTCTTCACAAATTCTCCATAGATATCACAATGGCATCATACATTATTATGGCCAAAATCACTGTGTAGTGAAAATCTTAACATCCCACAACCTGACTTTGAATAAGTGGTTGGTGATGGATGGATGAACAACATCTAATATCTTACAGTCCTAGGCCACCATATGGAAGGTTCACACAGGAGTGTGTGTGTGTGTGTGAGAGACAAGTTCTCTTTGTCTGCCCGCTGAGTAGAAGTAGTGCTTACATGTAAAACTGTGTTTCACTTCCTTTCTCCACACTAGCTCAAGCGTAAAAGGATAGGAGCAGGCCTGAGGGGCTCCTCCAACCCCTTCCACACAGCCAAGGAGTTGCTGCAGACATCCACTGTAGACATGGTGCCCAACAGAGGAAAAGGGATTGATGGGATCCACCCTGACAGCCTGAGAGGCTCGGAGGTGTCAAGCGGTGGGGACAATGGCTTGAGGAGCAAAGGCAAAGAGACAGACACATCCATCACTATAACATCTATCGGATCCAAAGCCAACACTGTTGATTCCTCCAAGAGCAGCCCCACCAAGATCAGCAGAGCCCTGAGCAAGAAGCAACAGAAGTTGGCAGAGGCTGCTAAAAACTCTCGTAGCATTTCCCTGTACTTTAGAAAGACGCAACTCGCAGAGAAGACCCAGGATACGGTAGAGCTTGAGGAGAGACCTTCTTCTACCTCCTCTCAGACTGAACAGACAGTCCCCGTGGCACGTAACACCCAGCAGGGACACTCACCTATGTCTGAGGGAGCTGCTGTGGATATTACCCCTCGAGACGCCAGCTGCACTCACCCAGTCCCTGGGGTCACCATTGAAGCTGACAGTAACACAGAAATCATAGTTATTAATGATGATGATAATTGTGATGACGACATGGGAGAGACGGAGAAAATAGACACGGGAAACCTGGTTGAAAATGAAGCTGTTCCATACCTGAAGTCCACCTCAGCGTAAGAGATGCCCTTTACTCAACACTGTATTTCTTATTGAAGGGGTTGTCTCCTCCTACTCTAACGGCATTTGTGTCTTTTACAGACAAAACACAGACAAAGTAGAGGCTGAGTCGCCCCTGATGAAAAGGGTAAGTGTTTTTTTCCTGTAAGTGTGATCAAGCTGTTTTTCCCTGTACATTGACCTCATGACTGACATCTGCATGGTACAGCTGTCAGATGATATGAAAGCAGATCAGGAGTCCCCCTTCCCTCCAGCCAAGCGCAGCCGGCCTTCCCAGGGACATGGGAAGAGCAGGAAAGTGACCTTCAACCCCAGTGTTCAGCAAAGCGTACTGGACCCAATCAAGAAGCCTCCGAATCCGGCCACTTTAAAGGAAGTGGCCAACATTGTGGTGCACTTACTGGATCCATTCTACGCCCAGGGCAAATTTGCCACTAAGGTTAGAGAGGCATATGAAACTTTTCACATTTGTATAAATGCCATTCTTTCCTTGGAACATTACCAAAGCACTTTTTTTATTCTCAAGAGGATAAGTCATGAACTCCTTTGGGAAACTGAATGACTTGTGGTACATGATTGGTTTGGACCATGTTTGTTTTGCCTTCTGTTTAAGGAGCTGTTCAAGTCATTTGCCCGGTACTTGTCTCACCTTCTTGCCGAGGGGAGGAGTCAGGGAAAAGGTCAAGGTATAAAATGCTATAATTTGTGCATTGCTGCAGGTGACAGGCTGTATCTCAATGCTTTTTCAATGGGTTTATGCTGCTTTGTTTTCACAGTGACGATAGAGGCCAAGGCTCTGATTGAGAAGTTCTTCAGTCGAGTTGAGCGTTGTGAGGAGGCGGCAGATTGGAAGCACCTTCAAGCCAACACTCACCACTAGCACCTCAGAAAAGGATTGATGAGAGCAGAAAGTCTCCTCTTCATCAGTGCTTCCTCTTCCTCACCTCAGGTCTCACCCTACAAGGCTTTGCCACAAAGCCCTAACTGACCAACTAAAGTTTGCTGACAGGGTGGCACTGCTGCTACAGGAGCACATCTAAATCCTGTCGCAGTAAACATGTCTGCCATATATGAGGTACCTGCTGAACTGTGTGAGTGAGCCCTCATGTATGCACTCATGGGGAAAGAGGGCCACCGTCTGGACTGGTTGGTTGCATAGTTGGCCGAGAACTATAGAGGATGCTTCCAAATCCTTTTACAGCTGCTAGAGCTTCTTGCAATGCTGGACTGAGGAAAAAAGTAGTCATTTGAATGTCTAATCACTGACATTTCAAAGTTTTGTAAAGCATCTTTAAGTTGCCTCTATCTATTGGTAGTTTTACACATCCAGAATGCTTGGAGAAAATTCAATGTTTTATTTGTTTGTCTGTGGAAGGCTAAAAATCTGATTTCAGGTAAGGGGAATGCTACATATACCATTATGACACGTTCCAATAGAGAGTGCCAGACACCACGAATGTCTCTCCCCAAATCCAAAGAAGATCTGAAGCTCTATTCCTCAAAATGCCAGACTAGTGTTGTCACCCCTGATCGTTAACAATAAAGATGCAGTTGCACACAGTTGCCCCTGTCTGGGACATCTCTTATTGTTAGTGTATTAATGGCTTCTTGTATCTTATGAATGACCCAGGAGTGTGGTGATTATGTTTTTTTAGGGGGGGGGATTATGTTGCATCCTGCATGCTGTGCAGACAATTCAGTTAATTTTACTGGCGCTCCGGGATGGTGATGGGGATGCAGGGGAAGAGATGTCGGCTCAAAGCACACACTTGGAGGCGTGTCAGTGAGCAACTGGATAGACGCGTCATTCGTGGGGGGGGGCGATGATCTCATCCCCAACTTGCGCAATTTAGCGACATGCACCGAGTGGGAGCTCGTCGTTTGCTCAGTGGGGCTGAATTTATATCAAGATTCAAGAGCATTGAGTAGTATAAAATGACAGCACATTCACAGCTGGTGCTGAAATCGGTGCTAATTTTCTTGTAAGGTATGTGTCTGTAATGTACCTTTAAACATTCAAATTAGTCATGTGGTGCCAATTTTGATATCCCCTAAAATAATATGTTCGTTTATATCCAGGACGGGAGGTGATAGATTGCAAATATTTAATTTTGCTCTGTTTTGGCACTTTCCAGATTTTTGCTATAATTTAAATGGTTCTAAATAGAGTTATTTAGATAGAGTAGTTTTTGTTTGGGGAAAAAAAGAAAACCAACATGTGGTTTAAGTGAATTCATGCGCGTTCCTATGACAACAACCGTCCATACGTCTTTGGGAAACAAATTTAGTTGGGGATTCTAAATTTCTCAGCACACCAATGATTCCCCGGCGCTCTGCTCAGGGAGCAGGTGTGCTCCTGGTGTCGGACTGAGGACTCTCCTCTCTGCGTGTCTCTGAAAGGGTTACACGTTGACTCGGGGGTTTCTCCCCCTCGTCCGAGGCGTTGCTCCGCTTCCGGAGGAGCCGTGGGCGAGTTTACGGCCCAGATAACCCGGCGAACATCTCTGTCGTCAGCTGGAGCATCCATGCTACGTGAAGGCATGATGGAGGAGTTTGTTACAGAGGACGACGAGCCGTGGTACGACCAGCGGGACCTGGAGCAAGGTGAGCGGAAAATGCCAAATTAACAGTTATCTGTAATGAGTAGTTGTGTGCCGTGAGATTAGCCATTTATTCCCTTAGCCAAAGCCTTCTACTGCTTATCTGAAGCGAAATTAGCATCATTTCGATGAGGTTGTATCCATTGTGTAAACTCCATGTGGGCATACACAACATATCGACTGAAATCCGTCAATGTTGTGGCAACGCTGTTTCTCTCTGTCATCCTTTTTACGTGATAGTCACAGAGTCCCGCGTTGCCTGTCCTCCATTTCGGCTCTCCTCCCATGCTAATTACTCGGATAATGTCAGCAGTGTTTCCAGAATAACCCTTCTCCTTGTCTGTTCTGGGTCCCTCTCCAGTCCCTGACAGAGAGGTGGCTGTAGGGTTTGCATATCAGTCTTACGACACCCTCAAGTCGTTTATTTACACACACTTTTCACTTTAAATCCAGGTTTTTGACCTGATTGATGGATGGATGACAATCAGTGTCCTGATGTCAGCTGTGGCACTTGTCTATTATAAGTCAGGTTACCGTTATGGAGGATGCAGGCTGGGGTGGGAGAGGATAGGAGACATTTTGACATTTTCTGGGTGGCTTCTTCTATTAACAAAGGAAGGATTCATGCCGGACAACATCCGAGAGGGCGAGACTGGCATTGGAATGAATAAGTAGCTGAGTGACTGGTAGAACTGGGCGAAGATCCAGTAGCTGTGAGAGTTGACTTGGTGACTTACAAGAAGGGCCCGGGCAAGAAGTCTGGAATCGGGTTCCCTGAACGATGTTATTTACCCATCCGCCCTGCAATAATCCTATTCAACTTGGATGGGTCTGCTCCTGTAGAAACCGTGCCGATGTGTCCATGAGCAAGACACCGAACCTCTAACTATCTGCCCATGCCGTGAGATGGAATGGTGACAGGTCCAGGGTGTTTCCCTGCCTTTCCCCCAATGAATGCTGGGATAGGCTCCAGCATGACTCCATGACTTGATTTCAGATAAGCAGTTGATGATGGATGGATGAATGGATGTCTGGTCACTGTGACAGGATCTGTGACTGTGAGTAGGCCTGTACCCTCACGGGTTACCAGTAGAAACTATAAAGTCTGCTGTAGTGACCCCTGAAAAACACAGAACAAGCTGAGAGAAGAAGTGGGGAAGTATCCCTGCATCTCTCTGCCTTTTTATACAAAACGTCTCTGTTACTCATGCAGGATAAGTATCTGCATGTATAATTCACCAGCAGGCTCCGTTTACAAAAGATTTCCAGGGTGAAAGGACAAAATATCAGTGTAATATTAATGATAGATGAGAGTGTGTGTGTGTGTGTGTGTGTGTGTGTGTCCTTCTATGGCCCTGGAGTCTGGGTCACTCCATCATCACATGTGGTGACCCAGAGTGCAAAAGCAGCTTCTGCTTTTCATCATTGTCTTGTGGAAAGCCAGAGAGAAAAGAGGCAGGTGGACTCAAGAGTGTGTGTGTGTCAGTCATCTCAGCATTATTTACAGTTGGGCCTGGAGGCATTAAGCCCCTGGCTGATCTGATTAGGGAGTCCCAGATGAGACCTCCTTGGTGGGGATCAGAGGTTTCAGGCTTTGCGCTCAGGCAGATTTTTCTCACAAAACCAAAGTGTGACTAAATGACCCTGTGCATCTCTGTACAGCTGGTCCTGCATGGTAATGCACCAAGCGTTGCAATCGGTCACACAAGAGACAACACTGTTGCTCCCTGTAACAAGGCGTGTTCAGCACAAAGCTTGTCTGTGCTGCTGGGCACGGTTTGATGATGTCATGCTGCCATGAGTGGGTCCAACTTCACACCTCGCAGTGGAACTTGAAGTCCGCAGGTCACGAGTGGTTACAGGGGCACAGATTTATTGTGTGAGAGTGGCATTACTGTCAGGATGGAGGCCGTAAACATGCCAAGGGCTTTATTTTTATTCTTTGTCTCTGAAATGGTAACTGGGCTTGTTCTTAAGTAGCGCTGAAGAAGGCTAGCATTAGCCCGTGATGGGTGATGCTTCCTCAGTATGAGGCTCTCGCCTGTCTTATCCTCTTTGCATCCTGCAAGAAATGTGGTTTTTTTAAAACACCACTGTAAGATTATATAACACTGTGCATGGGCATAGATGGGCACATGTGGTTTAGTCACGCTGGAATAGGAGCTGTACTGGGACGGAGTGGGACCAGGGGGCAAACGCTCCCTTGATGTCTGCCGCACACACACACACACACACACACACACACACACACACACACAACGTATCACTGAGCAACACAGTGTTCTCTTATCAGTTCCGCATTGTTGAAACCGGGAATTACATTCTGTTCCCTGGGCAGCGGTGAAGGCAGAAGTAAAGTGAAGGGCACACTGGCCGTGAACTTAATGAGATGAGTTAATGCAGCTAACGGAGGTTTACTATAAACACAAAGAGGGGAGGGTCCAGTGCTGTTTGGTGCAGTGCTTAGCACTGTTGCCTAGCAGCAAGGAGGTCCTGGGTTCGAACCCCTGGCCATCTCAGGTCCTTTCTCTGTGGAGTTTGTGTGGGTTTCCTCCCAACATCATAAAGAGATGCATGTTAGGGTTAATACTGCTGCCTGTGCCCCTGAGCAAGGCAATGGGAAAAAGAGATGGAGTTGCTCCTCCGGTGCTGCAGCTGGTCACTGCTCCTATACAATAGCATGATTTAAATGTAGAGAACACATTCCGCTGTGTGTATGTACAGCGACCCATGAATAAAGCTTCTTCTCCTTCTCTATTCAGCCTCTCTGGATGAGTCTCAGTCTTTGGGTAAATATACACTAACAGCCAGTCTCTCCTGCAGATAAGCCTCCATCTCCTATCTGATGTCACTCAGATGAGGAAACCTCCTGCAGCCAATCATCTGTTAGTATTCGTTCCTGTCAGAGCTGCATTCATTCCCTTTAATAGATGTCAGTGCATCTTGGTTTCCTCGCCCTCCCTCTCTGCCTACTCCCCTTCTACTAAAGGGCTCTTATGCAGCAGACACACACACACACACACACATGCACACACCTCGTCCCTCACAGCCCAGCAAGGCCCAGAGCAGATGAATAATGCACACCCAGCTCTGATGTGCAGGAACCCCAGGAGGTCTGTAGGCAGCCTCCGAAGGCTAAAGAGTGCAGACGGGTGCAGGTTTGGGGCTCTTTTGTTGCAGTGTGTGTGTGACACAGGTTAAATGCAGTTCAGGAGAATGAGCTGTATTCGTGTGGCAGATCTCTGCCTCAGCAGCTCATACAGCAACACGGTAATGAGCAACTTCGACTTGTTGTTGGCCTTCTCGTGGTTTTACTTAAGAGTGATCAGATGGTCGGAAGTTAGAGGTTGCCTGTTGGCCCACAGACTGAACCTTGACTTAATCCAGGTTTTCTCATTTCTTAATGCAGACATGCTCGTTCAGTGCAGCGGGGTTAGCGACTGGCCAAGGTAGATGTTGGGTTAAGGCTAGGCTGAGGTTAGAGGGGTTTGTTTTTTACATGTCCCCATATTGTGGGGGTGGATTCAAATTTAAGATGGAGCTTAGGGGATTAAGGCCGGATGCCCTTCCTGATGCTCCGTGGTGGGTTCGAGCCCACAGCCTCTAGCTGGTCAGTTCCCAAAGTGCACTCTGCCAGTGAGGTACCTGGCTTAGGCTGAGGTTTAGGTGAGGTCAGTGAAGTTGGGTTGAGGGAACGTAGACTCAGCCATGCTTGCTTTCATCAGAAAATACAATTAAAGAAATAAAATCCAGGATGTTGGCAGAATTGAATAGAAGGGTTTTATCTTTTATGGCACATCAAACGTATCTAATCTGAAATGAGTGGGTGTCTTCTCCAAAGCAGCACACTGTCAGGAATCATGGATTTGGTTTTATGTATCCAGTATGTGGAGGAATGTGATTTACATTGCTTTTTAAAGAGCTGTGGCTCATTTAATTTGTGTTTTTGTGAAGATATGTTGGAGGTCTGTTTGCTCCACCTGCACTTAGTGTTCTCATGAGCTCCTCCCTCAGGACCTGTCCTCTATTCTTTCTTCATTTATTTTAGAACAAACAAAAAAGTATTTATTTTGGACATAATTCGACACGTCTCTTGTTCTTTTTCCCCACTTCAATCAGACCTGCACTTGGCAGCCGAGCTGGGAAAAACTCTCCTGGAGCGCAACAAGGAACTAGAAGACTCCCTGCAGCAAATGTACCTCAACAACGAGGAGCAAGTGCAAGAGATAGAGGTAGGTCTCTCTGGGCTTATCGCTGTGTGTGCGTGTGCGTGTGCGTGTGTGTGCATGCTCATCCATGCATCTTTTGAGACATTGCTGTCCAAGTGGATGCGGTTTTATGTTCTTTAAAGACCTGCACACACAAACAGAATCCACTCATCCATCCAAAGTCCGGTCGCAGGGTCATGCATCCCAGCATTCATTGGGTGAAAGGTGGGCAGACACCCTGGACAGATCACCACTCCATCTCAGGGGTTGAGCATTAACAGTTTAGTGACTTGCTCAAGGACACCTCAACACACTTTCAGCAAGGGCCAGGGATCAAACCACCAATCTTCTCATGACTAGACAATCACCCTACCATCTGAGCTATGCCACTCCTAAATAAAGAGTCTATCATGCTGCTATTCCAATTATAGGTTGGTTTCTGTTGGCGTGCTGCGTACCAAATCATGCATGATGACACCCCATGAGGCCCCAAACCACAAAGCCTGCAGAGTTGAAGGGGGAATCAAACGGATGAGAGAAGAGAGAGCTACAGGGAATGCAGCTGAGGCTTAAAAAAATGTTTACACTGTGTGAGCAGCGAGAAGGGCCAAGTCGTTGACATCTCTTTCTCTACCAAATAGACCAGCTCATTAGAGGTCCAAGACTCCACTCCTTATAAGTTGGTCACGCTGCAGCTTACTGAGAAGATTCCCCGAAAGCAGCCACAGCATGCAGTGCCGTGGAGTGTGGCTGCTTTTGGGGTAAGTTCTCATTGATATATGAAAAAAGCAATAATAATAATCCATCCATCTATATATCCATCATCAACCGCTTATCCAAAGTCCTTTTTAATTTTTTTTATTTTATCCCCGTTTTTCTCTGTCCACCCAATTTCCTTGAGTTACCCACTGCTGGGTCAGTCTCTTTGATCCCCTCTAGAACATCAACAGGAAGGAGGAAGTGGTAGCATGTGTCTCCTCCAAGTCACATGACCACTAGCCCTCACTAGTCCACACATCATGGTCTGGTGAGGAAAGCACAGTGCTTGGCCGTCAGAGGAGAATGAAGCAGAGTACTTTCCCTTCACTTAACCAAGAGGCCTGGACGACCCAGAGGGGGACACTAGTGAACCCAGAATACTTTATCCAACCTAACCCTTATACCCATGTGAGACTTAGACCATTATGACCCAATAACTATGGACCTCTGGCTGATGTTGGAAACGGTGCAGCTGGGATTCAAACACCCAACTGCATGAAGCAGAGTGATACTGAACATAGGTGCCTTACCCCCCCCCACACCACCAGAGGCCCATCTGAAGTCAGGTCATGAGGGAACTGGAGCCTATCTCAGTCCTCATTGGGCGAAAGGTGGGGGCACACCCGTATAACAGTCATCACAATAATCTCCTTTACAGGGACAGTGCATATTATTGGATATTTGGAATGTAAATGCAGCAGATTTAGTCACTAGGCTAATTTTCATGTCTCAAGCAGTTAGGGGTTCAGTGTCTTGCTCAAGGACACTTCAACACTTTCTGAAGGAACTGGGATCAAACTGCCAATCTTCTGATTACTGCTGCAAGTGCAAATGTCCCTTCCAACAACTAGGCCAATCCCCATCACTCACCCCTGTGCCTTACTCAGTGTCTTGGTGTTTTTCTGTTCCCTGCTCCCAACATGGCTGCCTTTACCTTACCTTACCACCAGGACGCCATCTCTTGTGTGCGCAGCCATGTGATGGTAAACCCATGAAGCTTGTCTGTCTCTTGGCTGTTAATGATGCCTTGGCTCGTGCTAACAGTGAGCTCATTCTGTCCACAGTATCTGTCCAAACAGCTGGAGATGCTGAGGGAGATGAACGAGCAGCATGCTAAGGTTTACGAGCAGCTGGATGTGACTGCCAGAGAACTGGAGATCACCAATGAGAAGCTGGTGCTGGAGAGCAAGGCCTCGCAGCAGAAAATAGACAGGTGACCGCCATCACACCCACCAGAACACCACTTCACACTCGCTGGGTGGATTTCATGAACACCAACTCCAGTGTGGTTTTTTCCCCCAGAATGCTTTGAGGTTTTGTTCCTCCCCCCTGATTTCTGTTTGTTTCAGGTCTTATCAGACTGAGAGCCAGCCGGGTAACGCGATTACTGCTTGAATGGCTCCCTCTGTTCTGCAGGACTATCCTGCTGCCTGTCCCTCGGTCACAACACTGGCTCAGTTGAGCCTTAGGAGAATGGAATGTGCAGGAAACCGAGATTTTGATTAATTACATACCAAGTGTTGCACGCAGTGACAAACATCTATTGTAAAGGGTGTGTGTGTGTGTGTGTGTGTGTGCTTAGATAGGTGACAAGTTAAAGGACAAACCTGGATGCTCGACCACTACAGTGAGGGGGTCCGGGGGCTCTATTATGCTGTGAAGGGGTTGTTTCTGGCATGGTTTGGGTCCAGCTGTCTCCTATTAGGGAAGGGTCACTACAAGTCGACGTACAGTTATTCTGAGTGATCACCTTTATCCTACGATGAGACGTTTCTATCCTGATGGAAGTGGTATCCTCCAGGATGACAATGCTCCCATCCACAGGGCACGAGGGGTCACTGATTGGTTGGATAATTATGAAAATGATGTAAATCATATGCTATGGTCTTCACAGTCCCATCTCAGCCCAGCTGAATGTGTATGGGAGATTTTGGACTGGCATGTCAGATGGTGCTCTCCATCACCATCATAACACCAAATGAGAGAGTATCTCCCTGTACATACAAATGTACATACAACATTTTGTTGTATGTACAATGACTAATAAAGTTTCTATTTTAAGATGCTATATGTTGGTCTTTCCTTGAACTTGTCACTCATCCATGTGTGCTGTCCTTGTGTACACAGGTTAACCAGCACCATGGAGACACTGCAGGCTCAGGTAGACAGCTTGACGGCTCGGGTGGAGGAGCTGCGTACTCTGGACGAGCTGAGAGTTCGCAGAGAGAAAAAGGAACGACGTAAGACCGTCCACTCCTTCCCCTGCCTCAAAGAGCTCTGCACCGCTCCAAGGTGAGCCGGCACATTACCCACCAACAGCACCTCCCACCTAACTCGAATAATGGTGATGATGGTAATAATACTTTAATTCAAAAACAAAACTAAACCTAAGCACGCTTTACAGAGGTTGGGGAAATAACCAAGACGATACAAAACACCGCTAAACACATACTTAAGATACAGCAACGCAAAATTACAGTGATACCACAGGCACTAAAAAACAAGTTGGAGTGGGAGTAGAGAGGGTGGATGGTGAGGTCATAGGCCTTGATGAACAGGTGCTGTTTGATTTTGACCTGGCAGGTAGACTCTGGCTCATGTAACTCGGAGTATGTTCCGCTAAATGTACTCAGCCTGTCCAATTACGACAATTGCATGTTATCAAAACACCTGCAGGCACACAGCGGAGCTCCTCTGTTGTGCTGTTACACTTGGTGTACTGCTGCTATTTTATCGGAGTCTATTTGGCTCTGCAGCTAAGAGCCTCACATGAGTGCTAGTCAGCTAGACTGGGACTTTTCAACCAGATTGAACTCAGTTTTAGAAGCTGCTGACCATTTTAGATGTTAAAAAAACAACCATCCTGTGACCAGCATGACGTCGCTCAGTGGGTGCTTTGCAGTGGGCTTTTCAGAGGGGTCTTCTTGGACCAGAGAGAGTGTGGCCCATTATGAATTGTGTGTTTGAAATGTGGACTGCACCAAGTCCGGTTCACTGAGTAGGTTTGGATGCAGGGTGAAAATCATGGATTGAGGATGATCAAAACTGTGCTTTGCAGGTTGAAACTCGGTCCGGAAACATATCTGACTTGCAAAGGTTATACATTTTTATAGGGTTTGATCAGATTTCACGACTAAACTTTATCAACTCCACACACGAGAATAGATCACAGCTTGACATCAGAGAGGTGATGGGAATGACATCTACATGTGTGATAGTGTTGAATGATAGGTTTCTCTCCAGCACACGGTGCTTCTTCTAACACGTCTGTTTCAACGGTGGAAAACTTTCTCTTGTTTCCACATCATTTATCTTCTGTCCCTCTAGTTGGAATGGAATAGTCCTATTAACTGATCAGGTGACTGCCATGCAAGCAAGCAGTCTTG
>OMLC01095333.1:0-10289 GCA_900302585.1 Regalecus glesne | reverse complement strand
ATTCTCTTACAATATATGTGTTGGAAAAATGCTGCCAGGTCTTTATATTTTACTTTCTATTTTCATGCTATGTGACTAATCTTTATATGGTAAATATGCTATAACCTATACATCTTTTGTTCCTGTCAAAGAATTTGTGAAATATTTGTGTTGGGGCAATGAATGGTGATAACATGAATGCATTACAATCTCTGATCTATATTATCGTCATATATTTTTATAAAAAAATAACTGACTCGAAAGTGAACATCCATTAACCAAAGCATCTATTTGTTCCAAATGGAGGAATGATAATGACAATGAGATTATAGCTTATTTTAAGGAGTCTTGCTTTGTTGTGTGGAGAAGTCTATATTCTATCATGCTGTATTCTGTTCTATTTTAAATTAAATCTAAATCAGTCTTCCCTAATATCCAGTCAGACTTGTACCTGTGCCAAGTGTAGGAATGATGTTTGCCTCTTAAGAGACGAGACAAAGCGACGTGCAATGGGAAGCTTCTTAGCTGCAAGGCACCCCGGTAGATTCTCTAGAGAGGAGACCAACCAGTGTTCCCAATGCTTGGCAAAGTTACGGATGTCTGCCAACAGACTAAGAAATGAAATTGGTTATAGGAAAACAATTTTACTGAGCCACATTAATCAATCAATGAGTCTGTCCATCCATCCATCCATCCATCTATCCACCCATCCATCCATCCACCCATCCATCCATCCATCCATCCATCTATCCATCCATCCATCCATCCATCCATCCATCCATCCATCTATCCACCCATCCATCCATCCACCCATCCATCTATCCATCCATCCATCCATCCATCCATCCATCCAACCAACCAACCGCTTATCAAGTGTTGGGTCACAGAGATAGCGTATTTCAGCCGGGAACTCCAAGTTTTCTTTACCCTTGCAACAAATACTTTGTCTGACTGGGGGATCTCAAGGCGTTCCTCAGTCAGTGTGGAGATGTAATCCCTCCACCTGGTCCTCGGTCTATACAATGGCCTCCCCCCAGCTGGAAGTGCCGGGAAAACCTCATTTGGGAGGCAACAAGGTGGGATCCTTATTAGATGCCCAACCACATCAACTAGGTCCTTTCTGCTTGTAGGAGCAGCGGCTGTGGAGTTGTTTGACTACTCCAGTGACCACCACCATGGAAATTGATGTTGATCCTCCATCGTCCCGCAGCTCTACCTCTATCCTAGAGGGTGGGTTAGTTGGGTTCAGGAGTTCCTCAAAGTGCTCCTTCCATCGTCCCATTACCTCCCCAGTTGAGCTCAACAGCGTCCCATCTTTACTATAAACAGCTTGGGTGGTTCCCCGTTTTCCCCTCATTAGGTGCCGGACGGTTTTCCAGAAGCTCTTTGGTGCTGACCTAAAGTTCTTGAACTCCTCCCCCACCCACAACTTTACCTCTTTCACTGCTGAGGCTGCAGTCCTTCAGGCCTGTTTGTATCTTTCAATTGTCTCTGGAGACTCCTGGGATAACTTACCCCAGAAGGCCTCCTTCTTCAAGTCAAGATGGCTTCCCTAACTGCTGGTGTCCACCAGGGTGTTCGTAGGTTACCGCCCCTTGAGGCACCTATGACCTTGAGACCACAGCTCATAGCTGCAGCTTCAGCAATGGAAGCTTTGGCTATTACCCATTCTGGTTCAATGTCCCCAACCTCCACAGGGATTGTCCAAAAAGCCCTTTCTAAGTGAGAGTTGAAGGTCTCCTGGATAGAGGCCTCCTCCAGGCGTTCCCGGTTCACCTGCGCTTTACATTTGGGCTTACTAGGTCTTTGTCCTAAGGTTTTCTCCTTCACCTGACCCAACTCGCCTCCAGATGGTGATCAGTTGACAGTTTTGCTTCTCTCTTCATCGAGTGTCCAAAACATGTGTCCTTGAATTAAATGATACAATAACCAAATCCATCATTGACCTTCACAAAAGGAGATTAAATAGTTCAACTGGATCAGAAGTTTGATCATTTGAACTGATTCACCTGCTTTTGTGATTTCCATACCTGGATTATTGAGGATGCATCAAATATCATTGATCTTTACCCTAAGTTGGTCTGGTACCATGTAGACTCATGAGCATCCATTTTTATGTTTTAACATGGTGTTCATTATGGATAATCCATGACTAACATATAAGTCCAACAATAAAGCACTACTTAGATTCAGATCGGGGAGGCTATTCCTTCCAATCACGTCCCACACATGTATTGAAATCTACCAGTAAGATGACAGAGTCCTCTACAGGAGCCCCATGTAGGACTCCATTTAGGCAGAATACGCTGAAGTACTGTTCGGTGCAGTCACAGACAACAGTCAGAGTCCCCACCCCCAATCATCCTAAAGCATGGGGAGGCGACCCTCTCATCCACATGGTTAAACTCAAATATAGTGGCCTTCAGCAGGGGACTTGTGAGTATTCCCATACCTACCTAGCATCTCTCACCTTTGGATACTCCAGAGAAGAATAAAGTCCAACCCCTATCTAGGACTTTGGTTCCAAATCCATTGCTGTGTGTAGAGGTGAGTCCCGTCAGATCTAGCTGTCTGGCTGACCGTTTCACCTCCCGCACAAGCTATAGCTCCTTGCTCCCCCAGGGAGGTGACATTCCACATCCCTAATTTTAGCCTCTGTTGCAAAGATCTGATCCATTGAGACCCTCCCCCTTCACTGCTACTTGTCTGGCAGTGCACCCAAAACCCGCTAGGTCTTCCTGTAGGTGGTTGGTCCACAGGATGGAGAAGTGTCCACTTTGTTTTTTCAGGCTGAGCCCGGCTCTGCTCCGTGGCAAACTCGGCCACCAGGCACTCACTGATGGGTCTTCCTTCTGGGCCTGGCTCCGGGTGAGGGCTCCCGTCCTTTTCAGGCCTCCCTGGAAAGGTCTTCTCTAAGGTGCTGGAAAGGAGGGTCCGGCCAATAGTCGAACCACGGATTGAGGAGGAACAATGTGGATTCTGTCCTGGTCGTGGAACAGCAGACCAGCTCTTTATGGTTGCAAGAATCCTGGAGGGGCCCTGGGAGTATGCCCATCCAGTCTATATGTGTTTTGTAGATCTTGAGAGGCTTATTACAGAGTCCCCTGGGATATATTGTGGGAAGTTCTTAGGGAGTATAAGTTAAGAGGGTCACTACTCAGGGCCATCCAATCTCTCTATGCCCAAAGTGAGAGTTGTGTCAGAGTTCTGGGTAGTAAGTCAGACTCTTTCCCAGTAGGGGTTGGTCTCCGCCAGGGCTGCTCCTTATCACCTATCCTGTTTTGTGATCTTCATGGACAGGATCTCCAGGCGTAGTCATGGAAGAGAGGGGTTGCAATTCTGTGAATTTAGGATTAAATCACTGCTTTTTGCAGATGATGTGGTTCTGTTGACATCATCAGTCTCTGACCTCCAACCCCATGACCCCATGTAACATGACCCCAAAGGTGTGGCTGACAACAGATGGATGGATGATGAACTTAGAATCGGCCACAGTGAGCTCTGCTCAGTGGCAGAGCCCACAAACCAAGGAACAATTAACCAGTCGTTGTGGGCCCAATGCACCACAGGGTGCCAGGAAGGGAACCCGACTTGTCTCCCAGACTACTCCAATGTCACAGACACAGAAAAAGAAAAGCATAATTCAGTGAGAAAATACATGTGGGAGAAGAGAACAGAAAGGTGAAACTGCCAACTCTAATTGAATGCAACAATATGCTAGATGACGGAACCAAATTTGCATGCTACCCCAAAGTCTATTGCTCATCAGATAAGGGAACAATTACTATTATTGTTAATAGTAGTTATTAAAATATTTATTTTTAAGTCTCTCTCTCTCTCTCCCTCTGTGTGTGTGTCTTTATCTCTGTCTCTCTGTCTCTCTCTATCTATAGTCTAATGTAGCAGCCTCTAATGCCAAACTGGCTCTCTTCTATGATTGGCTCTTCTTCAGCCCTGAGAAAGACAGCATCATGAATATAGGTACTACACACATACAAATGCACACACACAAGACTTAGACAAATGCATTCACAACTGTATCCATATAGATACCCATCCACAGAAATACAGATAGGATCTTCTCAATTATTTATGTGTATGTTGTCATGAATGTCTGCAGAACTTTTAAGCAGATGTTTGAGTGAAACACCACTTTGCATGAAACATACCCTAAACTTGTTTTAATTAATTTGTGTATTTCTATCTCGTCATTAGAACCAGCCATCCTGGTGATGCATCATTCTATGAAGCCTCATCCTGCTATCACTGCTACTCTGTTGGACTTCATGTGCCGGGTAACACACACACACACACACACACACACACAGAGCACCACACACATACACACACACACACACAAACAGGATTTGTATTCCGGCCGTTTTTCCCCGCTAGCGGGGGTTGACCGGTCCATGGATTCGTCTCCTCCAAGTCATTGACTCTCCATGAATTTTGTTGTGGAGCGAAGTTTTTATGACCGGAAGCCCTTCCAGACGCCAACCCTTTAGTCGCCTCTTACGACACGCAGGGATACGGTGGATGAATTCTGACCCCCATCCACAGAGGGGCACACAGAGCACCAGTGTTCCAAATTAAATAACGTGACTGTTTTCTGTTGGGTCGACGTTTCATTTGTAGTCTTTGGTACCAACTGTGAAGACTTGAGTCATTTCATTACGTGGAAGATTCTATCTACTTGATAGGAATTTATTAATTGTAATTAACACTACCCTTACTTTTTTACACCAGTAACACAGCTCTCCGCTTATGTGTCCATCTACTAAATGCACATTACATTGTCTGTATCTGACAAGGGTGTCTGTGATACAAATGTGAATCTACTTTATGCTTTGGTTTTCCTGTTAACTACCTCTTGATGATATGACACACTTAGAATAATTGTACTCAACATCACCTTTCCTCTTGGGTATGATATGATTACCATGAAGAAAATGTGCTATTACTTAATATAGTATTACTGGAATTTCATAACTTGGTATGAAATATACTACCAGTAGTACTAGTTCATGTAGTAATCATATCAGGGGCAGCATAGCTCAAGAGGTCGGGCAGTGGACTAGTAATCAGCGATTGGTAGTTGGAGCCCCAGCCCCTGAAAAAAGTGTGTCAAGGTGTCCTTGAAAAAGGCACTGAATTCCTAACTGCTCTTCGAGCAGCACGCTGTGGCTGGGCTCACTGCTCCTATTTAATAGGATGGGTCAAATGCAAAGAAGATATTCCACCGGCTTTGGTTGTGTGGTATAATAAAAAAAACAACAATCAAATATCATTGTAGCACTATGATATGATTGTTGGGGCCACTCTAGCTCAGTGGTAGAGCACACTAGAACTAGATGGGGAGGAAGAAAGGTACAGGTGGAAGAGATGAGTTTTTAATCTGCTCTTGAAGATGGTCAGGGTCTCTGTTGTTCTGACTGCCATGGGAAGATCATACCACCAGCGAAGAGCCAGGACCAAAGCACCAAAGTCTTGAATTTATGCGAGGCATAACAGGCAGCCAGTGGAGGGCAGTGAGCAGGGGGGTGAAATGGGAATGCCAGGGAAGGTTTTAGACCAGGAGAGCCGCAGGATTCTGGATGAGTTGTAGAGGTTTGATGTCAGAAGCTGGTAAACCGACCAGCAGAGAGTTGCAGTAGTCCAGGCGGGACAGGACCATCGCCTGGACCAGGAGCTGGGTGGAGTAAGTGATGAGGAAGGGGTGGATTCGTCGGATGTTGTAAAGGAAGAATCGCACGTTCGACTCACTGCCGCAATTTTCTGGGAGAGGGAGAGTCTGTGTCCATCACCACAACATGGGGACTAATAATGACATAAAATGGACCTCTCTCACTATGATAGGATTGCTGTGTATTGCTCTATGATGCCTGTGGGATTACATTTTATCTTTTTACTCTTTAGTAAATCATATGGATTAAAACCAAATACTAAATGTAAACTTCTCTTCTTTTCCTCTTCAGATAATTCCTCATTTCTATCCTCCATTTGAAAGTCAGGTGCGTCAGGGTGTCTTCAACTCACTCAACTTCATCATGGAGAAGAGGGTCTTGGCGTAAGAGAGAGAGAGAGAGAGAGAGAGAGAGAGAGAGAGAGAGAGAGATCATTGTATTTGTGTCTTTGTTCTTTCCTTTGTCGTTAAATTATATTTGTCCTTTGGTTACTCATTGTCTCTTCATATCTAAGGCTCTTTCAGCTGATCTCTCTGTATGCCCCCAGATATCTATCTCCTTCTTTAACCGGTACCCTCTGTTTTCCCCCTTACTTCCTCAAGTCATCTGGCTCCTTTGTTTGATAATCCTAAATTGGACAAAGAGCTTCGATCCATGCTAAGAGAACGATTCCCTGAGTTCTGCAGTTCTCCCTCACCTCCTACTGAGGGTAACACGCTCACACACACACAGCCATACACATGAACAAACCCACACTCATGAACTGTGTGTTTTCATAAAGATTTACAGATTTATCTGCATTTCACCAAAAAGTGATAAAGTTGCATTTGGTATTTTCTAATGCCAAGTGTTTTTGTGTCTGGTGTTGAGCATGGCCTCAAGCCTTCTCTATTTACTGCCTGTTTCTCCAATAACCCCACCTTTCAGTCAAAATGGAGGAGTCTGTTGTATTGGAGATGGATAACCATGTCTTGGATAAAGAGGAAGGTTGCTATGACAACACTGAAGCTGCCTTCAGCGATGATGAAGAAGAGGTCAACAACAAAGGTGACTACTCACACGGTTTAATGTGATTGATAACTGCTGTTTATTCTCTTATTTTATCAATATTCTTCAACTTCTTCATCTGTCCTGATTTTGTTATTTTCGGTGTATAGTTACACTTACAGCTTGATTCTCTACTTTTATTTTTCAAACGATTCTTTTGTTAGTTAGCAGCCATTCATCTACTGGGTTTGCTAGGCTGTTAACTAGTTTTGAGCTCAGTCCATCATAGGTGTTACTTTTATTCCATTTGCAGCCAAAGCAGCATAGATAAAACTATGGTGTGTGTCAACTGTTTTGCAGTCACAGATAGTTTGTCTCTGCTAGGCAGAGGTGACCATGAGTTGGACCATCTTTAGGCGAGGGTTACATTTGATGTGATGTGCATTCCAGATAGCCTTATTCCTAGGCCTGAGAGTAGACCTGGTATTGACTCAGAAGGAGATGCTTCTTCCCCTTGCCTAAGCCTCTCCAGCTGCTGAACAACACTAGCTGATGACTCCCTGGTTCATCCAGATGATACTCCCGGACCATCCTTGTCCGAGCCCTTCTATGGTGGTGATTGCAGACTGTAGCTAGCAGTGTTTGCCACTCCATTGCAAGGACAAATCAATGGCCCTCATCCCAACCAATGACTTCCATTCCCCTATGTAAGACTCTGAGAGAGGCTGTGCACAGAAGGGGGCATTTTCCTTGCCCCGGGTCGGCAGGGAATCCCTCTGTTAGGTATGTTGTCGCTGCCTCCCCACAACACCTGTCAGCCCTGATAACCCCTCATCAACCAGTGACATCAACTCAGTCTGCAGAAACAGATTATGTTTCTCTCCAGCCTTGAAAACCCACTGCTGTCTGCCCCCAGCCCCTCATCTTCCCTACTACATTACCAGTGGGGATCCCATAATCAGGAACATCTGTTTTAGTTTTAACTACTACACATCGTTTCCCTGCCACCATGATTCCTGTCACCCTGGCTAAACTCCCAGAGCTGCTTAGCTTGCTACCATCCTCTATCAACCGAGTGATAGTGCATGTGGGGACACATTATGCAGCTTGTTAGCGAACTTACAAAGAAGTATTCCGATGACCTTTTAAACTTTTTGAGTTTTTGTGGCAAATATATATATATTTTTATTTCTGGTCCTATTTCCACAGACAGGGGCCAGTGGAGTAAGCACCATCTATGTCTGTGTCCAACCCCACATCATGGGGACTAGTCATGACACGTAAAACAGGTGTTTCACTATCAGCTCTCTTTCTACAATTTCCACCTCTTCTTCTTATGACTGTGAAAATTTGATCTATGACAAGATAGATGGTCTGTGGTCCAGTTATACCACCACTGTTTCATCCCTGCTCCTTTCAATCATTCATTACGTTACATTATAGGCATTTAGTAGACGTTCTTATCCAGAGCGACCTACATCAAGTGAGCAGTTAGGGGTTCAGTGTTTTCCTCAAGGACACCTCGACATGCTATATGTAGGACCGGGGATCGATCCTGTAACCTTCCGATTGCCAGACGACTGCTCTATCCACTGAGCTATGCCACCCCCAATGGTTCATTTGATTTTATATCAAAATTTGCTCTTGTCTCTCTGCAATTTCTTGTAAATACTGTACCCCATATGCAACCTTCTTCCAGTCCCTGTGATATATTTCTGATAAATTAAAAAAAAAATCATCCTCAGACAGCTTGCTGTCTATCATTAACTGCTCCTTTACATCCATACCGGAATATTTTGAAATTGCCCAGTTGTATCACAAAAAGAGGTGAATCAGTTCAACTGGATCTCCCTCACCTCTTTTTCGTGATTTCCATACCTGGATTATTGAGCATGCATCAACACATGCCCAGTTGTATGTTCCAGGTTGACAATGTTAACCATGCTAGTGATCCAGAATTATTTCATACACATTTCTGGGGTAAATCAGTTTTTCGAAATTGTTTTCTTGGCAGAGGTAAACCCTACAAATAACATTTTTTACTGAATGTCCCCCAGTTATATTTCCGATCTTCTCCCTCCTCATTCCACTTCCTGACCACTCTGATCCTCATACCTCGGTCTTTTATTAATCCTCCACTCCAACAGCATAGCAAAGGGTGACTGTACCTTTGGAATGTCAGCCCTAAATCTCTGGAATAGTTTTTCACAATCACTTAAATTTCCAGAATCTTTGGACTGTTTTAAGTGGCATATAAGAAAACATCTGAGAGTGAACATTGTCATTGACTAGTGCCCTATCCTCTTTCCCCCATAGCCAGGAAGTGTTTTGAGAGCTGTTTAAATTTCACATCTCACACACACACACACACAAACAGGATTTGTATTCCGGCCGTTTTTCCCCGCTAGCGGGGGTTGACCGGTCCATGGATTCGTCTCCTCCAAGTCATTGACTCTCCATGAATTTTGTTGTGGAGCGAAGTTTTTATGACCGGATGCCCTTCCAGACGCCAACCCTTTAGTCGCCTCTTACGACACGCAGGGATACGGTGGATGAATTCTGACCCCCATCCACAGAGGGGTTAAATTTCACATCTCCCCCTGCAAATTTCATACCGCCCAGACAGAGCCACAGAGGATGCTATCGGCCACGTCCTACGTACCACTGTCTCCCACCTGGAAGGGAGGGACACCGATGTGAGCATGCTGCTTGTGGATAACAGCTCAGCATTAAACACTATAGTGCCCTCCAAGCTTTTCAGTAAGCTCAAGAATCTGGGCCTTAAACAGAGCACTGTGACTGGATCCTGGATTTCTTGACAAACTGCCTTCAGATGTTGAGAGTAGACAACTGCACCTCATCTCCACTGACTCTCACCATGGGAGTGCCACTTGGCTGTGTCCTCAGCCCTCATTTGTATTTGGATTCTTTGGATTCCCTTATCAGTCCAACAAGGGGAAATTTGGCATTCTCTGCATTTGACCCATCCTATCATATATGAGCAGTGAGCTGCCACCATATGGTGTTCGAGGAACAGTTAGGGGTTCAATGTCTTGCTTACAGACACCTTGACATGCTTTGTGCAGGACCAGGTATCGAACCTGCAACCTTCCGATTGCCGGCTGACCGCTCTACCTACTGAGCTATGCTGCCCTGTATTCCCTCTACACCTATGATTGTGTAGCCGCAAAAACTTAAAACAGGATTGTGAAGTTTGTGGATATAACAGCCTGTGTGGGCTTGATCTTCGTGATGAGATGACCTACAGGGAGGAGATTACCACCCTGGAAAAGTGGTGCGAGGACAACTACCTCTCACTGGACATGTCCAAGACCATGGTCCAAGGTCATTGTAGATATATAATAATGATTATAATAATTGTTCCCTTATCAGTCCCACAAGGGTAAATTTGCAATTCTCTGGAGTTAACCCATCCTGGTGTATAGGAACAGTGAGAAACTAACATGTGGCACCCAAGGAGTAGTTTGAGGTTCAGTGCCTTGCTCAAGGACAACTTGACATTACAAAAAGAGGTGAATCTGTTCAACTGGATCAGAAGTTTATTGGGAAACGTTTCCCAATAAACTTGTGTGTGTGTGTGTGTGTGTGTGTGTGTGTGTGTGTGTGTGTGTGTGT
>OMLC01095328.1:0-10147 GCA_900302585.1 Regalecus glesne | reverse complement strand
TGGAACCAATAACATGCATACATGTACATATGCAATTATTCATAAGCGATTACAACATGATAAAAAAAATCACAAAAATGTATATATTGGCTAAAAATAGAGATTAAAAAACTATTTTCTCCGTTATATTTGTATCAAGGGCAGCATGGCTCAGTGAGTAGAGCGGTCGCCTGGCGATCATAAGGTTGCAGGTTTGATCCCCGCATCTGCAGAGAAGCGTGTCGAGGTGTCCTTGAGCAAGACACTGTTCCCTTAACTGCTCTGCCTAGTGATAAACTGGTGCCCTATACAGGGTGTACCCCGCCTTTCACCCAATGAGAACAGAGATAGGCTCCAGTTCCCCCGCGACCTGATATCCATTGACGATTGATGGATATTTGTATCAATGATGTTAAGGCTCTCGGCTCTCGGGTGCCGGCTGTGGTTGGAAACGGTGCAGCTGGGATTCAAACACCCAACTGTATGACACAGAGATGTACTGAACATAGATGCCTTAACCCTCGACGCCACCGGAAGACCCAAGTTCTCATCATCTTAAAGTACAAAGAGACATGGTGTGTGACTAGCCAGGTTAATGTGCTAGAAAGAATAGACCACAAGTGCCTAGAAGAGTGCGACAAGACGTGAAAGCAGGGACAGCAGATGGGTCAGCCACGGCAGTGACATCACAAAGTATTTGTCCTTATGACGTTTATCAAAAATGGAACTGCTCAACAAGCTTTTTAGAAGTGAACACCAAGTTTTTATTAACCTTAGAACAAGCCAGTGATAGGACACATAGGTCTGTGTTGTGCTTGGCTCCATTTGAATAGTCATTGCACCCATGGTGGGAAATATAATGTTATCAAATATAACTTTTCTAATAAGTATTAACGTCCCCAATATCTTCCACAGCATCCTCACTATCTGTAAAGAATATGCCCCCATTTTTAATATGTAGAATATTGCACGATATAACACAAAACATCAACATTCTTCAGCCGCATATTGTGAGCAATATGCAATAGACCCCCACCTCCCCGGCCTCCTGGCTCCCATCAGGAACAACCAAATAGGATTAGCCACAATACTCTGAGGAGGGCAGGACAACAACAGCTTTTCAGTATGTTTCATGATGTCACCAATGTTTCTCACTTCACTGAAGTGATTTCAACACTGGTCAAAGGGCCAGGACAAATCACTTCATAGGCCGGACCCACCGTGAGGGCTGCCATTTGAATAGGTGGGGACAAGTGTATGCCTAACAAATATTCCTCACACCATCAGAGCACCACTAGCAGCCTTTGATGATGTCACAAAGTGGGACTGAATCATAGATTCTCGCTGTGAGGTCTGTTCTACATGTCACGATTAGTCCCCAAGTTGAAGGGGTGCACACAGACTTGGATGGAGCTTGAGGGATTAAAGCTGGATGCCCCTCCTGATCACCCATAGTGGGTTTGAACCCACTGTCTCTGGGTTGTCACATCCCAAAGCCCACGCTCTACCATTGAGCTACCACAAGCCGACTTGTAGATTCGTGGTAATTATATTGAATTCTGACCCCATCATCTCCATATTCTAGCAGAAATTGAGTTTCATTAAAAAAGTTCCCTTTTTTCTATATTCAGTCATTCAGATTTTCTGATCCCCACTGTTTCTTCATCTTCCTGGCATAGTTGTCTTGCTGCTGGAGTCCATCTGCTTCAAGGATCAATAGATTGTGTGTTCAGAGATGCCCTTCTGTGCAGCACTGTTGTGGTGATGGGCAGAATTTGAATAGTTATTAGAGTTATTATTTAAATATTCATGGCCTCTATGTCAGCCTGAAGTGGTCTGACAATTCTTTTTGGACCTTTCTCATTAACAAGGTATTTTTACCTGCAGAACTGTCAGTCAGTATATATTATTTTTCACATCAATCTCTGTAAACTTCTAGAGACTTTAGAGTGTAAAGATACCAGTAGGTCAGCAATTTCTGAGATGCTGGAGCCATGGCTGGTGCCAACAACCAATAATAGTGTGACATTAGAAAATAATTGTGTCGACCTTATTGTAATTTCTTGATCTTTCGGTCTGAGGTCCTCATATCATCCCCATGATTTTACCTTTTCAATTTTGAACTTTCAAATACAATACCCCATTCTGCTTGATTGCCCAGCAATCGTTGGTAGGTTTTGGACATTCTCTTGTCATGCACATTTTACCTGTATTCTATTTCTAAGAAATGGTAAAGTAGAAAAATCAACAACCATGGAGTGTGTTGATGCATGCTCAATAATCCAAGTATGGGAATCACAATAAGAGGTGAATCGGTTCAACTGGATCAGAAGTTTATTCAGAAACGTTCCGTCACTCAAAACAGGTGACATCTTCAGTCGGACTGAAGATGTCACCTGTTTGAGGATAGAAAACCACCAGGATTCCCACTTTGTGGGAAGAAGAATACATCAGCTCTGGCGTAGGTTTCTACCACAAGTGTGCTTCCTTCCCGCACAAAGGAGAGAATATGGCCGAAGTCAATAGCCTTTGCAGGTGAAGGGGCGTCACGGAATGTATTGGTTGAATTATGTGATCGGGTTCAAGTAGCTTTGTATGTTGTCAGCGATTTGGAGGAATTCTCAAGAAGGCTGAGCAAGGCAGGTGCAAGATGTGAGAGCATAGCAGCATGTCTACAGAGGCCTGTTGAAGACAGTCTCACACACTTCGTCCTTTTCAGTTTGTTAATTAAATGTTCGATTTGAACTCCTTAGGTTTTGTAATCCACCTTAATTAGACACTAATTAGAATTAGACTTCATTTGGGGCATGAGAGAGAGACCAAGCAAAAGGGAGGAGGAGGAGGAGAGACAGCTAGGAGGCATGGAGAGAAGCGTCCAAATGAAATTGATTTTCTGTTGTTGCTGAAATTTCTTTAGTCTTATGGGGAAAAAAATCCTAAACTCTTAAATAAGGAGAACTAATACCCTCTAGTATGCTCTCCAGATGGAATTGATGGATGGATAGAAGGATGGAAGGATAAGTTTAAAGGTATGCATCAAGCGATATGTAGAAGACAAGAAGCCAGCAACCCTAAGGAGGTGGATTAGAGAGAGGCAATAAAGACAGCACAGCATCCAGTGAAAATGGGATTAAACTAGAACAGTGGTATTTACTAATTTTCTTAGAGTGCCACTTATGAATTAAGACCATTGTTAAAAAAAACAGAGATTGCAGATACAATGAACCAATCATATGCATACATGTACACATGCAATTATTCATAAGCGATTACAACATGATAAAAAATCACAAACATGTATATATTGGCTAAAAATAGAGATTAAAAACGTATTTTCTCCATTATATTTGTATCAAGGGTGGCATGGCTCAGTGGGTAGAGCGGTCACCTGGCAATCAGAAGGTTGCAGGTTTGATCCCCGTATCTGCAGAGAAGCATGTCGATGTGTCCTTGAGCAAGACACTGTTCCCCTAACTGCTCTGCCCTGTGATAGACTGGTGACCTATACAGGGTGTACCCCGCCTTTCACCCAATGAGAACTGAGATAGGCTCCAGTTCACCCGCGACCTGATTTCCGTTGACGATTGACGGATATTTGTATCAGTGATGTTGAGGCTCTAATGTGTTTGAGCTGTCTTCATTTGTTTGACTTTCATCGTGCAAAACGTGTGCTTAGTGGTTATAATTCTAGTCAAACAATCAAGATGCAGATGTGTATTCCTACTTCTATGTTTTCGTTTGACAATGCTCATTATCGAAAACGTTGCCTCACATGAGTAAGTGCTCACAAAAAAGCTAATTACCTTCTGCACACAAAACTTTTAATGTGGATAATCTGAGGCTGGTGACCATGCTCCAGAAATGAACAACGCCTGATCCGAGCTCAGTTTTCAGTACACCGTTGAACTGCAGGTCAGTAATCTCACCCTGTATTTCAGCCAGGTCTGGACAAGGGTTTTTCAGAGCAGGTGCAAGCCTTGACAGTGACGTATTTGAACGGTTCTCAATGAAATTGAAAAGCTCCCTATACCCCACGACATCTTGAAATCTCCTTTCAAATTTGTATCTCCCCCGCCATTTGCCTTCGGATTCAACCAGAATGTTGCAGTAGATCAGGGTTAGCAGCTGTGAAGGCTCTTGGATTGGGAGAGTGAAGAAATCATCTGTCAGGCATGAAGAGAGTGGCGATCTCGGGGTGGGAAGCAGTGACTGCTCTTAGCATATTACCTGGGTGCTTCCCTATTCCTTGGAGTTTGAGGTTAAGGGAATTCAGCTGGGATGTTATGTCAGTGAAGAGTGTCAGCTGTAATATCCAGTGTGGATCCTCAAGCTCTGGCTCAGCCTAGATGTGAAGAAGGAGAGTACAGAATCGTTCAAGCACCTGACAGTGCGGTAGTCATCTCACTTCAGTGTACATCACCTGATCCCCATACTCAGCCTCGTATTCCTCTGGAAGTGCACGGAAACCCCGGTGATTAAGTGCTCCGGCCTCCATAAAGTCGATGACTCGTACAATGAGCTGCATCACATTCTTTAGCTCTTGGGTTTTAAGTTTTGACACCAGTCCTTCCTGGTGAATTATACAGTGAAAGGAGACAAACGTAGGAACGTGGTCTTCCTTTGCCAACAAATTTGATGAGTCCTTTCTCCTTGCCTCTCATGCTTGGAGCTCCATCTATCCACATCGACATAAGTTTCCACCAGTCAATTTGTTTCTCTGCTGAAAATTTAATCAGTGCTTGAAAAACATCCTCCCCTCTAGTCTGTGCATGAAGTGGTAGCAAACATAACAGCTCCCCCTGAAATTCATCCTTTGGAATAAAGTGAAGCCACACGTACAACTGAGCCACGTCACTTATATCCGTGCTCTCATTGATGGCAATGCTGTAACATGGTGCCACTGCCAGATCTGCAGTAAAGCTGTTCCACGATATCTTTCCCAATAAACTCAATCCTCCTTATTATTGTTGAATCTGAAAGCTGCAGTGTTTTGTTATCACATCCTTATTATTGAGGTCATAGTACATTTCCTCAGTTGAGGTCAAAAAGCATTGCTCAACATTTCCAGTGTCCGTGAAAGACTTTCAATGCCTAGCTAAAATCCAAGCGATCTCGTAAAGTAGCCGATTTCTCGGCAACAGAGACTGATCTCGCCATAATTTTTGCTGCTTTTTCAGAGTCTATGACTGTTTAATATTATTAGTCCTCAGATTGCGACCTGGTGGGTACAATATGTTATACTTGGTATGAAAAGCTAAAGTGGAATTCAACTTAGACTTTTTACGATTGCCGCGAGTCTTCTGGCAAGTTAGGCAGAATTTATTGGATTCATAACAAACAAAGAAAAACTCATCAGTCCATGTATCCTGAAATTATCAGTGTTGATCCTGAATTGATTTTTTGTTTTTTATTTTTGCTGGTGCAGCAATGTGGCTTCTCAGCCAAACTGATCTGCATTTCTCCTTGTTCTTTCCTCACGCCGTTCTTTCTCCCCAGGCCTGTTTCTAACTCCTTTGGCATCACCTAATGAAGAATAGCTTTTTTTGTTCTGATTTTTCCAATAAATCCAGCCATTTTGAGAGGGTGTGGAGGTCAAGACAATATTTGACATGCATGCTAAACTTGCAAAACATTTAGCAAATACAAAGCTACACATAGGCTATATGTATACCCATGATCCCACACTGTTTTGTACCCTACGTTCTTTGACATATCTTCAATATGCTGGCATTTGGCGGGTAATTCATTTCAATATGCTAAAACAGGACCCAAATGGGACCTATAGAAGTAAATTAGTTTCTTATTGTCATCAGTAGATCTATATGAGCCTCAAAATAAAGCCTCACGAGCTACACGTGGCTTGCCAACTGTGTAAGGAGTAACACTGATATAGAAGTTTGAGGGGTAACTCCCACTAAAATAGTGCTATTATTGTTCGGGTAACAGGATACTAGGAATATTGGCCATTGGGCTAATACCACTGCTGTAAATATTATAAAAACTATGACCAGTAGTATTTTTCTAAATTTGACTGCTGATTGGAAACAACTTTTATTTTAGGGATAAATAAGGATGTTTGTACACTACTCAAGAGGTGAACACAGACATTGAAATAAGTGATGACGACAGAGGAAGGAGCTGGTGATGGAGAAACAATCTCTTCATACCACCAGTTCAAAGAGTGCCAAACCTACTATATTTGAATTTTATGAGTAAATTCATGACATTTGTCAAAGTAACACAAAAGAATGGAAAAATAAAATCTAAATCTGATGGACATACTCGAGTCAAAGCGTATTGGAAAAGCAGATGTAAATTTTAAATACCATCATCTGAACTAATGTGCAGTATGTGGGGAAAGCAGAGTTATTGGGAATTTGCTAATCTCAAAATGAATACACCTCAAGCATATCTGTCTCTAACAATTCCTGATGACATAGTGCGTTACCTTGCCGCTGGGTATTTCAACTAAGGATTCTGACCTACAGAAAGTCCAATCTACACACCGATAGCCTAAAAATTAAATTATGAAATGGAATATATTACATCAGGCTTTACTACCCCTTCAAAACACCCCCCTACCTCATTACTATTCCTTTCTCCCTCACTGCTTTTGTCTCCATGTGGCCTCTTCTTCCCTTTTACCCGTAGCCACTTTTTTTCTGATGGAAACTGCTGTTAACCCATTATGGAAATTATGATGATGAAGATGATGGTAAAAAGACAGACTGCATGCCTTACCACTGTCCAGCAGAACAATAGACCTGCACTTGGTGTGAGAGAAAGAGAGTGGGGGAGGACAGAGAAAAATAGGGCAGTTCTCTGTAGAGGTTTATAGTCACATTCACTTTCGATTAGCATGATTGGGCTGTGAAGGATGATTTGTATGCCATCATTTATCATTTTAAATGATCTGTGTACAGCATAGAGAAATAAGGGTTGCATAGTGTAAAACTAAATGATTGCAGAAATTGATTTTTTCTGAACACTGTTCTGATCCAGGGGGCGGCATGGCTCAGTGGGTAGAGCGGTCGCCTGGTAATCGGAAGGTTGCAGGTTCGATCCCCGGTCTTCCAGAGAAGCGTGTTGAGGTGTCCTTGAGCAAGACACTGTTCCCCTAACTGCTCTGCCCTGTGATAGACTGGTGACCTATACAGGGTGTACCCAGCCTCTCGCCCAATGAGAACGGAGATAGGCTCCAGTTCCCCCGCAACCCGATTTCGGACAAGCGGTTGACAATGGATGGATGGATGGATGGATGTTCTGATCTAGTATGCATCGTCTTATTAGGTGTGTCGTGATGTACTGATGTTGAGGATAACTAGGGATGCAACAGTACACGGTATATCACCTACAGTTCAACACGCACATGTGAACTGCCGTATTACACTATGCCTTTTGTTAGCGTATGATTTCTAAAACTTGCCTAGTGTGCTGCAGATTACTCGCAAATTTTACATTCAGATCCACAGAACATCCCCGGAGCATATCAGAATCTCCTGTAAGCCTATCAGTGTGTTGTATTTAAACACAGGCTGGAGACGAGAGGGTAAACTAAACATACACATTCTCAAAGCTCCAACGTGACAATGCTGAGCGCTAAGGAGACGATGAGAAGCAAATTTGAAGAGGCATCTCTATCTCTTAAGTCCACTGTGTGGTAACATTTTGGATTGAGTGTTCAGTACAATGAGAAGGACCATAAACAAAGAACAGACTACAGGCATTGCTTTACCACTGTCAGCTTGTCGAGTGGAAACACATCTTATACGATGTCTCTTATGTCGTATTCACTCGGCCATATCCCTTGCAGGTGTAGCGAGGAGAATCCACACATTAGCAAAATTGGAAAAAAAATCTCTCGCTGCGGCCCTCCAAACAGACTTTGCCACAATGTCAGGAAAAAAACAAAACTAAACATAAAGGAATAACAAAAGCAGTGGGAATGTTCGTAGCTAAATATAACTACCCTTAATTATTTATAGATGAGTTTATGTTGTAAAGGAATAACCAGGGGTCATATATATTCTGAATGCATGTATTCTATATGGGGTTTGATATTGACTCAAGACTGGTTTAAACTTGGTCAGGTGGTACACCAACTATCTACTGCCACAGTGTGTGGCCACCGCTGCCCTAAAAAACCCTGTCATGAAAAATGGAAAGAGGAAAAACTTGTGTAAGGACACGGTCAATGGACTTTAAATCACAATATATCAGAGTGGTTAGTTGTCAGCCTGTGGTCTCTCTCCTCTGCTCCCCCCAAGCAAGTTTGCTTCAGTTAACATTGTATTGATGGCAGATGTTAGGCTATGTGGATCTTGTGTTCTTCAGTTCATCTGGTTGCCTTTTCACAATCCATTAAGTGTAATTGTTCCTTTTGTACAGTTATGGTTGCAGACTCTCTCCAACTCTCTACACTCCTATTGAATATAATAAAAGCACAATAAACCAAGGTAAATATGAAATCGACCAATAACATTATTATGTTTTCAAAAGTTCTATCGATATTGTGATAATGTTATTATTGTGAATTAGTTTGGCTAGGATATTTGTGTAGTAAAATATCGTGACAGCCCTATGTCATAAGTATATGTTGCTGTTCTATGTTAAAAGGTTTTGTTACTCATCTCAAGAAAATTTGCCACATTTGAATAAAAATAAGTAATTAAGTCATTGTAATACACAAATTGTAGACACTAGAAAAATATAAATAAGTGCTGTTCATCAATTGAAAAAATTAATGACCATAAAGTTTGCTAAGATTAATCACTATTAATCACCTTTGTCTTAAGACTTCTGCTTGTAATAGTAGATATTTCAATTTGAAATCGTGGAATTAATATAGAATCAATATAAAGGATATATTTTCAAATTCAAAAACTACTATTTGATATTAATTTGTTAGGTTTGAAGAGTCTCCTGTGAACTACAGTTTTCCAATAAAAGCATAAAGGCCACCAAAACTGACAGCTTGAAGGCATATTTCTCATGTGTACGAACAGAAATAATAGTGCAACGCAGGGCTTTTTGTTAAAGTGCCAGTTGAATTTCAATACCGTGAAGGCCATTAAAATTAGATACCATCTTAGAAAGCAATCATTTCTTGTATGCTCCAATATAAATGATAATTAACAATAAAATATGTTTTCCATGTTCAGGTGCCAGTTGAATTTGAAGTGTTGTGAATTCACAACATTGTGTACGTGTTCATAAAGGGAAATCAGAGTGCCATATGCACCCTAATGACAGAGCATTGCAGAATTTCTAATATTCTCTACGACGGGATAAGAAATGGGAGAAAATAAAGCCTACTACAGTGAGAAAGCAGAGATGAAGGTTGTAGATCATATCAGTCCAGCACTGAGCCGAGTAGGAGAAAAAAAGACAGCTATCTATGTGTCAACAAGTAGGAAGGAGAGTACACAACTGATTCCCTGACATGCCCGTGGACAGATTATGGGAAAGAATTGGCTCCTGGGCATAAACACGTAAGCACCACCCCAATCAGGGCAGGTACACCAACTTGAAACCAAAGGGCAATAACTGAATTCCCATATACCTCAACAGGATTAACAGCACACATACACACAATTGAACCCATCAGCATATTAACTAATACGTACATTCACCTGCAGTTTCTATCCTTGGGTTTTTCAGCTCGGGGCTTTGATATTGACATACATAACTAAGCGGTTGACTATGTGACTGTGTGACAGAGGCTCTGGGTAAAGGGCCCACTGAGCCCTTGGGCCCCTGGGCCTAGTAGGTCCCATCCACTCATGGATATGTCTGTGAAGCAGCCTCAAAAAGCTCCCACAGGAAGGAAACAAAATAGAGCTGTGTTCAATGTTTCAAATTAATCAGATTGTAGTGAGAGACTAGCAATAACCTAGTAACCCATAAATCCTAACCCATTCGTCAATCCTCGCATGTACCTATTGGTAAGATTAGCATGACACAAATACACACTGAGGCGTGTGTGAAAGCATACACACATCTAATGTGCAAACTCCAACCCACACATTTTCTAAACTGATATTATGGGTCATGTTTGATGATGCCTTCACTGTGGGCAGTGCAGACATATAACCAAACATATATGTCCCGTTATCTACATCTCCTATACATGGCAGTGTGGGCGTTGGATCCTCAGGGCCACCTGACT
>OMLC01095326.1:0-12118 GCA_900302585.1 Regalecus glesne | reverse complement strand
ATATAGTTTCAAGGAGTTTCTTAAGGTTGGAGCAGATGTTTTAATGTTAGTGCGGAAGAAAGCAGCTTTAGCAGAATATAGAGAGGAGGAGAAAGTGGGAAGGAGAGATTGAGAGTTTGTCTCCATTTGTGGTCAGCTCTTCTCAGGCTCCGTTTCTCAGTGCACAGAGTCTGGCAACCAAGGGGAGGTGGAGTTGGACGTGCAGGCCTGGATGTGAGGAGACAAAGATTGTCCCAACATGATGACAGAGTGGAGAGAAGAAGATCGGTGGCGGTGTTAGAGGATAGGAGAGCAAAGGATTCAGGGGCAGGGAGGACAGAGAGAACAGAAAAGGGAAGCTCAGAGCGGGAGAGTAACCCGAGAGAGTCGAGCTTCTGGGTCTGGGCGTTGAAGTCGCTGAGAAGGAATCAGGGGAATGAATCAGTGTCAGTCATCCGATAACCAGATCTCCCGCTATACCTCCTGAGCCATGCCGCAAATGACTGGTCCAAGATAATGCATTATTCCTTTTAACCCCAGGCGATGATACGAATGTTTAATGCTTCTCTTCCCCCACATAGAATGGAAGTGAACATAGGACAAAAATTCCTCTGATCGTGCTCTACAATACAATTGCAATACCAATTTTGACGTGCAGATTAGCCAAACTCGAATGTAATACTTGGACATCTTGAAGGGAGTGAAGGGAATGTGAAAAGGAAACCTTTCCAATGCTTTCAAAGTCTGAGAACGAAAAGTAACATTTTAAAAGTCACCAGTGTCTTGATATCCTGGTAAATAACCAGGATATGTTGGTTTTGACCGAATTCGCTAATGTGATGTGCTATTATCACTGTATATATGTGCATTTGACAGTGATTTTGGGGGGGAGGGGCAACTTTTTTGTGTATGTGTATTTCTTTTTTTTGTGTGTGACGTTTTTTTGTGGAGGAATCATTGATGTGATTGGATATTATCGCTTGGGAATAGTAGGGACAACTTTAAAAAAAAATCGATACAAGAGTTGCCGAATCCACGAAAATAGGTCCCAGAGCGCAAGCAGTTTAAAACTGGGAGGTCCCAGAGCTAGCTCCGTCTAAATCCTGCACAAATTAAGCATTGCTTCATATGCAAAACAAAAGCGCTTTTCATATTCATCAGTCGCCCTAACGCGTGGTGAATCTCCGCTGCACAACATGCAAATAAAGGCATCTGACTGGTTTGACAGTATCTGTCTTACATGTGCCACAGGCTACCTTTCGGTTCTGCTGTGTTCAATTTCGAAAGAAAAAGAACCTCTTCACCCAAATATACTTCCCATGCGTAAACTCAAATATAAAGTGTGCAATTATAAAACTGTGAATTACGACTTTAATTTACCCGACAAGCAAATGGAATCTGATTAGACTCCGGTCATGTCACATGACCGGTCTCGGACGCTGCTATTGGTGGAGCGTCAAGCCCCGTACTGCCGGCAGTCATTCGACTACACAGGTCTGTCAGCATGTTTGTGTCACTTCATAGTCGTCCTCGTCCGTTTGTGAGGTAAGATCCTGGGCAGGGGTGATTTGTTTTCCTTGTGTGTGTGATAACATGATTGCAAGTTGTGATCCAAGAAGTGTTGTTGAACATGGTATGCCTTTTCGTGAGTCAGCGTCGGTGTAGTCAGTGTGACAGCTAGCAGGTGAACGGCAACACAACTGTGGGACACCCACAGATGACACTGGGACGGTGGCTCTGAGAGCACATGGTCTCTCTACAGGTGTACCTTGTAATATTACAACTATGATGTCATTAATATCGGGACTGTTACCATGTGATCGCGGTTAGCCCAGAAGTTCAACAAACTTAGGCATGTGGACCTACTGTCTTTAAAAAACCGCTAACCTGACTACCTATAAAAACTCGATTTTCAGGAATCGTATCTGTTCTTAGCCAGATTAGCTTGGCAGGAGTTTACGGAGTTGGTCGTTTACGACGGGGTCTCGGCCAAATCTGAGGTTTTTGTTGTCGTTGTTTTTTTTCTATTGAGGGAACTGCTGGGTGCTGGGTTTGCTTGTTTAGAGGATCAATGCCCTTCTTGTTCATCTTGATATTTTACGGCAAATTTGATAAGGATTTCAGTCGATTTAAAGGCTTAATGTGTAATAAGAGGACTGTTCGCACTACGCTGGTCGTAGAATGAAAGTGCTTGTCTCATTACCCACTGTGGGCAAAATCATGTGCTTACACCACAAAATCCTGTGTGTACATTTACCCCTGCAGAAGTTAAGAATCTAATCATAACTTTACACTGATGAAATAGATATTTGAATAGGCTTTTTTTCAAGGAATTCTCCTACACTCAACCATTTTTGTATTTTGCCCCAAAAGTCTGCTGGAATTTGACTTTTTTTTCACATGTCCAGCATTACTGTCAACAAAGCTGTGACCTTTGTTGTTTGCACTTCTACTGTGCACACATGGAACTGAAACACGGGGATTCCAGATGCCACTCTTTCATAAAACAAATACTTCACAATAGGTAAATATGTTAGTATGCACTTCAATACAAATGGCAGGACACTGACAGAAAGCTTCTGATCTGCCTTAACACATAGGCCTACTCCATATGTAAATATTACAAGCTTCCCATTATGACGTCCCATTCATGTAGCACATCTGAATATAATTTACTTGTAGTTCTGAGGGATTACTCTTGCTGAGTGTTGACAGGATTCAACCTTAAAGGTTTTCCTTGCTGGTTAATAAGTGACAGTTAAGGCAGATCTATAGTTCACGTGGAATCAATTGACAGTGAGCATCTGGACCAGTATTGTAATAGTGGAATTACCATCGTAGCTGACATTGGATTTTCCCTGCCCACTATAAACAGCACTTCATCTTCTTTGAGCTTGTCATACGTTTGTAAAATCAGTACCTGTAAGCGTGGTATGAAGAGTACTCTACCTATTGAATAGCAGGGCGGATTTTTTTTATTTTAGCTTGTAACAGTTAGGCAATATATTAAAAAATCATCTGGGAGTCAAAACAAGAAAGCCAAGAAGATTTGCCAAGGGACTTACTGAGGATTTAAGTTGTCTTTTGAGATCTGTAGGTCATCTAAGACAGGTTTGACACAATCTGCGTGTTTTGTGTTCTGAAAATCATGCATTCAGTATTTTTTTCTATTTTCTAATAGCGCTTGCTGTTTTCATTCTTGCTAAGCTAGCATCGGTGGCAGTGATATTTGACTAGGCTGACTTTAGTAGGTTTTATTGTTGATATTTTTATGCCAAGTTTTAACCTTGTTTCTGATCCTTTTGAAGCTAGATATTAGGTCCATGTTATTTCTTTCTTTGTTGTGTTCTTGCAGGAGCTAGGACTGGCTGTTAAGGGCCAGAGGATGTGGAAGGTTTTGTCTCTATTCTTGCCTCTGGTCATGCTATGTGTCCAGGGGGGCAGCGGCAAGGAGGGTCCGGAGGCTGAAGATGTTGGCCATGTTTCAGTGGTAATAGTGGGAGGCACCGGTGACTTGGCTAAGAAGTACCTATGGCAAGGTTTTTTCCAGCTGTACGTCAATCAGATTAGCAGCGGCTATTCCTTTTCTTTCTATGGTGGAGGACTGTCACCTGCCGCCAAGGCCACGCCAGTTCTTTTCGATATCGTGAAGGCCGTGTCCTGTCTCGGAGACATACCTGTGGAGCGATGTGCCCTGCTGAAAGATCAGTTCCTGCGGCTAGTGCAATACCGGCAGCTCAAGACCACAGAAGATTACCAGGATCTGGCTAAGCATATTGACCAGCAACTCAAGGAAGAAGACATGAAAGAGGCTGGCAAGCTCTTCTACCTTTCAGTGCCTGCCTTTGCATATGCAGATGTTGCTGATGAGATTAACAGTAGTTGCAGGCCTGTAAGTGGGGCATGGCTGAGGGTAGTACTAGAAAAACCCTTTGGCCATGACTTCAGCAGTGCACAAACACTAGCAATTCAGCTTAGTACCTATCTAAAGGAGGAGGAAATGTACAGAATTGACCACTACTTGGGGAAACAGGTAAAGGAACCCCTATATATGTGCAGTAGACTTAAAAACTCAACAGTGATGTGATCTGGTGATGTAATATTCTACTTTTTGTTAAAAGGTCATTTCTAAGATACTTCCATTCAGAAAAGAGAACAAGAAGTTTCTAGATCCCATCTGGAACACGCACCATATCGAAAGAGTGGAGATTGTGTTAAAGGAGACCCTGGATGTTAAAGGTGATGAAACCATTAATTGGCTGCGAAATGTAAAAGTCTGGGGATTTAGCATAAACATGAAATACCCTAAAATGAAGTCATGTGCCCTTGTTCACCTCTCATGTTGATCCCCCCAAAGGTCGCATTCCCTTCTATGACCAGTATGGCGCAATCAGAGATGTGCTCCAAAATCACCTGACCGAGGTCATGACTCTGTTGACCATGAGGGTGCCACAGAATCTGAACAGCAGTGAAGTTCTACAGAACAAACTTCAAATCTTCAGTTCCTTGCAGCCTTTGGGAAAGAATCAAGCTGTCATAGGCCAGTACCAGAATTACAACACAGAGGTTCAGAAGGAGTTGAACAAGACCCAGGCATACTACAGTTTCACACCAACCTTTGCCGGTGAGTATTGAAAGATTTATGCTCCTTCTGCGATATTTCATTTAATTAAAGGTGCTACGTGTAATATTTCAATTCTTGTAAAGCGTAATGTAGTTAAATTTTCAGCTGTGGTTTCCTATTGCAAGTGATTGAAACAAAGTCAGACATACCCCACTCCCAAGATTTCGGCCTTTAGAAACCGAGGTCAAGCCAACTGTTTTGTGTAAGAATTAAGACTTCACTTGTGCTCTGTCTTCAGTAAACTATGTAGGGATCACAGCAAACAAAATCTACCAAAGGCATTAAAAAAAAGCCAAGCACGCTGTGTATATGCCTCCTTTCTATTTGAATTAAATTGTCTTGCTTGCAGTGATTTGTTTTGATTCACTCTGTTGAATGGCAGAGATCTTAGTTACACATGACATCTTTGAAATTGTGTGCTGCACTTTGGGATGGCAAGAAATGCAGCAATGTCATTAACCATTCATTTCCTTATTTCCAGCGGTAATTGCACACATTGACATGGCCCAGTATGATGGAGTACCAATCATAGTGACCTCGGGGAAGATGTTAGATGAACGGGTCGGGTACGCACGAGTTCTTTTCAAAAACGACATTTTCTGTGTTCAGAACTCGGACAACCTTCATTGCAAAACAAAACAAATTGTTTTTTACTTTGGCCATGGCAGCCTTCAACATCCGGCAATTCTTGTAACGAAAAATCTCTTTAAGCCAGCTTTAATAGACAGTGATTGGAAGGAAATGACAGCACATCAAGATATTGATATATTAGGCCTGCCTGTCTCAGACTATTATATACAAGCTCCAAAGGTGGAGATGGACGCTTATACAGAACTCATCGGCCATATTTTTATCGGACGAAAGGATAGCTTCATCAGCACTGAAAATCTTCTGGCCTCCTGGAGCTTGTGGACGCCACTGCTAGACAGCTTGGCCAACTCCTACCCTCGCATCTACCCCGGGGGAGTGGACAATGGGAACCTGCTGGACTTCCACCTAAAGGGAAAAGAGATCAAGTATGCCAGTGAGGGAGTGGTCATGATCATGCCTGACCAAAAGCCGGGCTCACCAACAGACAGTTACCAAGTGATGCATGGCAAGTTTCGTAGTTCTGACATGGTGTCTGCCTGGGCTGAGGAACTCGTGGAGAAGCTAGCTGCGGATATGCAGATAGCAGCCGAGGCAGCGGTGAATGAGGGGAATGTCTTCCATCTGGCCATCTCAGGAGGCTCCAGTCCACTTGCTCTGTTCCAAAGGTTAGCCCAACATCACTTCTCCTTCCCGTGGAGGGACACCCACCTTTGGATGGTGGATGAGCGCTGTGTGCCCCTCACAGAGCAGGAGTCTAACTTTCACAACTTGCAAAACTTCCTGCTCCAGCACATCAGGATGCCATATTTCAACATTCACCCAATGCCTGTGCAGCTCAACCAGCGTTTATGTGTGGAGGAGGATGGAGGAGCGCTGCTCTATGAAAAAGAGATCACCCAGTTAGTGAATGGCTCCAGCTTCCACTTTCTAATCTTAGGTGTAGGCCATGATGGCCACACAGCCTCCTTGTTCCCTGGTGGTAAAGTGGATGACAATGTGCACGGTCTGGTAGCACTCACCGAGAGCCCCGTTAAACCCCACCAGCGTATGAGCCTCACTCTCAAGGCTATTAACCGTGCCCATAATGTTGCCCTATTAGTTATGGGTAAGAGCAAGCACGAGGTAATCACTCAGCTGAGCCGGGTCAAAGACAACCCCAACAAATGGCCTGTCACTGGGGTTCATCCCACTCATGGCAAGCTTGTGTGGTACATAGACTATGATGCACTTTTGGGATAAGAGTTACTGATCAAGCTATCTGGTCTTTCACACATTACATCTTTTCTTGCAATTAGACTTGAATGGTAAAGTCTGACCAATAATGCACATAATGGGTCTGACCTTACATCTACTGAGCCTCAACACCTTTATGATGCCAAATGATAGTGGCTTCCACTGTTTTTTTTTTCCTAAGTATTAAAACGACCTAGGTCAAATTTATATTTTCAATCTTCACATGTTTATTTTAACCAAGTTGGGCACCAGGTGAGTAGCAGTTGCCAACAAACCCCCCCCCCCCAAAAAAAAACAACAACAAAAAAACAACAACCTGTGTTAGAACATGTGAAATATCACAGGAAAACGTTTGAATTCATTCATGGTGTACTTTACTGCATCTTAAATAATGCAAATGATCCAAACAAATGCGGAAAATTATTTGTCAATACAGTTTGATTCAGGTTATGTGGATTTTGTTTGTGATTAAATTCACGTATGCCATGCTAGATCTCAGGTGAATATTAGAAACTGTTTGTAATTTTACAAGCAATACTTAGAGCTTTATTGCTGGATTGAATGTTTTGCTGCTATTGAGATAGGTAGGAGGAACCTCACTCCCGTGCATTTCATTGCTGAGAGAGAAGAATTAGGTCTGTGTGGGGCCTTGGTAGCAATAATTTATACATTTTATTTGCTGTTTTTTATGCAGGCTCAATAATCCAGGTACAGAAATCACAAATCAAATGATTCAACTTTTTTTGTGGTTTCACTGAATGGTACTGAACTCATAATGATGTAAAACAGTATAGTGCCTTGAAGTAGTATCTGTCAAGCGCCTCAGACTTTTGTCATAAAAATCTTTATGTTGCTGTAAGAATTTTACTATCTGGTCTGTGGCCAGACAGCATGTTGCAGTGCAAGGGCACTTTGCTATTGATGCCCTCACAATTCCGTTTAACTGTGAGTGAATGTATTGAACTTTTCACTTGTTGGTATGGACTTGCTCTTACTTCAGGTGTAGCATTACTACGTCCCAACATTCACATGTTATTAGTCTTGTGTTAGTGAACATTCACTACGGTTTCCTGCTGCTGGAAAGGAGCGAAAGAAAGTTTGTGCTGAGAATGGCTGATTGCAGAAAAGAATGTTGAGGGTGTGAAAATAAAGTCTTCTGTTTTTTGTTTTTTTAATAAGTTGTTTAGACGTCCAAAAGCCAGCTGTCTCATCTGCATATGTGTACATATAACGTACATGATGGCGGGGGAATAGCTCTTGCTGTCACTTTTGTACGTCTTGTAAATGGGCTGAGAATGAATACCTTTGTTTCTGTTTGTAATGAGAGTGGGAAATGGTGAGTTGTCAACCTTTGGTATTTAGGGTATTTTTTTATTATTTTTTTTGGGGGGGGGTATTATGATAATCATGGGAGATTTTAAGCAATACTGATGAACCGAAACATTATGATCGCCTGTCCAATGTGCTGTCGGTCCTCCGAGGGCTGCCAAAATCAATGCCAACCCGCCAAGTAAGGCTGGACAATATATTGACATTATGATGATTTTGTGATATGAGACTAGAAATATCTTTCAAATATCACGATTTAACATAAGTGCTGCCTTTTCCTGGCTTTGAAGGCCACATTACAGTTAGAGATGCAATTTTCTGAACTGATCAGACTGTACAAGCTGTAATGTTATTTGTCTGTACCTCTCTGGACACATTACTAAAGAACATTTATCAAAAATATCATTGTGTAAATATTTTGTAGACATCTACAGTATCACCAAAATATCAAAATCGAGGTATTCAGTCAAGAATATCTGATTTGTTCCATATCGCCCGACCCAACCGCTGAAGGATAAACCACAAGACCTCCAAGGGTCTCCTGTGATATCTGGCACCAAAACATTAGCAGCAGATCCCTCAAGTCCTCTAAGTTGTAAGGTGGAGCAGCTATGGATCTGACCTGTTGATCCAGGACATCCCACTGATGCTCAATCAAAATGAGATCTGGAGAATTAGGAGGCCAGGGCAACACCTTGAACACCTCATGATGTTCCTTAAAACCATTCCTGAACAATATATGCAGTGTGGCAGGCTGGCTTATCCTGCTGAAAGAGGCCACTGCCATCAGGGAACTCCACTGCCATGAAGGTGTGTACCCGGTCTGCAATGATGTTTAGCAAGGTGGCCTGTGTCAAAATGACCTCCACGTGAATGACCAGACTCTGGGCTTCCCACAAGACTATTGCCCAGACCGTAACACTCCCTCTAGCGGCTTGTCATCTTTCCACAATGCATCCTGGTGCCATCACGTACATGTACAAAGCCACCCATGTGTTCTGAAAGAAAATGGGCCTCATCGGACCAGGCAACCTTCAATTGCTCCAAGGTCCATTTTGACACTCGCGTGTCCATTGAGGGCATTTTCGACGGTGGACAGAGATCATCACGGATGTTCTTACCAGTCTGAGGCTACGTCGCGCCATATGTAGCAGGGTGTCAAGCACCGGGTGGGACACATTCCTCCCATAACTATCATTCCACGTTTCCATTACTTGTGGCATATTGGCCCTTCTATTGGTTCTGTTGATTCCAGACAACATGGCCTTTGTTGTCCTCCAGCATTTGAGCCCTGGGTGCCCAACACCCTGTTACCAGATTATGGTCCGTCCTTCCTCAGACCACTGTTTCTGGGTACTCACCACTGCTGTGCAGGAGCACCTCACAGGTCGTTTCAGAGATGCTCTGACCAAGTTGTCAATTCGTTCCTTGTCAAAATCTTTCGGGTCGTTACTACTGCCCATTCCTCCTCCCTCCAGTATGTTGACAATGACAACTGATTGTTGGCTTACCATCTAATCTACCCAGGCCTTGACATGTGCCCTTGTTTGGAAATGATCCATTTTAGTTGGTTTCACTCGTGAGTGGTCAAGTTTCGGCTCCACAGTGTGTATATCATGATATTTAATTACTTAAGCAAAAATACCATACTGAAGGACTGATCACAAAAAGGTGAATCTGTTCAACTGGATCGGAAGTTTATTAAGAAACGTTCCGTTTTCAGCTCAGACTGAAGAAGTCACCTGGTGAGTGACGAAACGTTTCTTCTGATCCAGTTGAACAGATTCACCTCTTTTTGTGATTTCCCTACCTGGATTATTGAGCATGCATCAAGATATGAAGGACTGATGTTGATCATATTGAACTGGTTGTTATGTAAGGTATCATATCAAAGCCAAACTAGTTTTCAAATAATGTTCCTTACAAAATATTTCATACTTTTGTTTTGTGAGAAGGGGGGCGGCATGGCTCAGTGGGTAGAGAGGTCGCCTGGCGATCGGAAGGTTGCAGGTTCGATCCCCGCACCTGCGGAGAAGCGTGTCGAGGTGTCCTTGAGCAAGACACTGTTCCCCTAACTGCTCTGCCCTGTGATAGGCTGGTGACCTATACAGGGCGTACCCCGCCTCTCGCCCAATGAGAACGGAGATAAGCTCCAGTTCCCCTGCAACCCGATTTCGGATAAGCGGTTGAAGATGGATGAATGGGTGGTTTGTGAGAAATCTGAGCAAGCAAATACTTATTATCTTATTAGCATTAATTTAGACGAGAAAATTGTGTATCATGAAATGATAATATCCACGTTTCATCCCAATTGAAAACTAAAATATGATAGAATAATTATACTATGTAAATAAATGGATTCCTCTGCGACCCGACACCGGATAAGCGTTTGACGATGGATGGATAATGATACCCTTATCAGCCCCACAAGGGGAAATTTGGTTTTCTCTTCATTTTAACCCAACCTATTGTATAGGAGCAGTGAGCTGCCACCATATGGTGCTCAGGGAGCAGTTAGGGGTTAAGTATCTTGCTCAAGGACACCTCGACATTCTATATACAGGACCGGGGATCGAACCTGCAACCTTCTGATTGCCAGACGACCGCTCTACCCACTGATCTATGCCCCCCCCATGTTGAATTATTGTCAAGCCTTAGTCGCTGAGGATAACATGAATGGATTCAGTACAAATCGTATGAATTGAACTGAATTTCTCTCAGAATGCCTCGTGGCATAAGAGAACCATTTACCCTTCTATGTGTCACAGCAGTCCACATGTTAGACATTAACAACAGCTTCCTAATACTTTTAGATTTTATTTGATCAGCTGCGACAGAGGAGCAGCCGAACTCACATGAGGCGATGGTCTCAGTCAAAGGTTTCTTTGGTACTTTCGGGTGTAACAGAGAATATATTCAGCCTAATTATGTTTGCACTGGTTATCTTTTTTTCCAAACTCGCTTTGTGCACTGGGTTGTCTGCCGTCCCCTCACAGTCAATAAACACTGAGTTTTGACTGTGTGTTTTTAAAATTGTGCTTTGGATGATTCTTAGCTTTCAATAAAGACTTTCCTTTTCGTACACACTCAACCATCGTGCTCTCGTCAATGCCCAACAAATACAAAGAGGCTCAGCGGTAGAGCTCGCCTCCAAGCCAGGCACTGTGGGCTCAGGCCCCTGTGGGCCATCAGGAAAGGGTGTCCCGCCTTAATCCCCCGTGCTCGGTAAATGTGAGCTACACATTGTGAAACGCTTCAAGTGTCACTGGACTAGTAAAGTGGTGTGTAAAAACGAGTCGAGTCACCGTTTAATCTTGCTTCGTGTGTGTTCGGGGGAAGAAGATGCCCACAGGGGGCCTGAGTTCTAACCCTGAAGACCTCGGGTTATTCTGTGAACCGTACACATTTGACTGGTTTATCAAATCCATCCACAAACGTACACTCCCTTCAAACTGTTGAAAGAAACCGATTCGTTTATTCAGGTAAAAACGTAGGTTGAGAACATTCAAAGAGGCTAATGCTCCTCACACAGAACCAGTGAGTTACTGTTGAGTTTGTGCTGCTGTCGTTTTGCATGACAGGTTGGTGGTGACATGGAAACCACATTAAACATTGATGTGTGGAGTGTCAAGTGTCCGCCTGGGACGACTGGGCCCGTTTGAGGCTCATTGCTCCTGCCTTGGCTGGGATCAACTTTAAACAGTAGCTTCAATATCCACATTCCTCCGCTGATCATGACAAAAACTGAGGAGACACACAATGAGAGGTGTTCACTGATCACGTCTGAACTGGAGGTTCAGTCACTGTTTGAGATGGGTGTAGAGAGCAGTTTACCTGTGGTGGAAGCACACACTGCTGTCAGACTCACAGACAGGTAATATAGCTCTGGGGTGGTCTGGGCCTGTGAGGGGGGATCTTCTCAGTTGCTGTACTTCCCCAAACTCTTGTGTTCATAGCCAGAATAACATGTCAAACGGTGCACAGGAAAATGAGACGGATTTAACTTACACATGCTGCTGCTGTCAGTGTCAGTATGGTGGTATACAGTCCCTGACAGAAAGACAAAAGTCCAAACACGTGGTAAGCTGCCCGGAAACTTGGGGGGACTGGATCGATCACTGTGAATACTACTGAGAAACCTGTTGAAAAAAGAAATGAAATTACATGTGCAGATTCCTGTTGTTTAAGGACCATAGGGTGTATATGAGTGAAGCTTTTTCTGCTCTTACCTGATACATACATACATACATACGTATATATATATATATATATATATATGTGTGTGTGTGTGTATATATATATATATATATGTGTGTGTATATATATATATGTGTGTGTGTATATATATATATATATATGTGT
>OMLC01095325.1:0-12432 GCA_900302585.1 Regalecus glesne | reverse complement strand
CTTTTTCATTTTTTATTTTATACCCCCCCCCACCTGAATCCCCCGAGTGTCCTACTGCGGGGTCAGTCTCTGTGATCCCCTCTATAACATCAACAGGAAGGAGGAAGTGGTAGCATGTGTCTCCTCCAAGTCACATGACCACTAGCCCTCACTAGTCCACACATCATGGTCTGGTGGGGAAAGCACAGTGCTTGGCCGTCAGAGGAGAATGAAGCAGAGTACTTTCCCTTCACTTAACCAAGAGGCCTGGACGACCCAGAGGGGGACACTAGTGAACCCAGAATACTTTATCCAACCTAACCCTTATACCCATGTGAGGCTTAGCCAATTATGACCCACTAACTATGGACCTCTGGCTGTGGTTGGAAACAGATGCAATATTATGTGTTCAATTAGGTTCATGACCTTTACATTTCTTTCTGATACCCCCCCCCGACATACTCTGCTGTTTGTTGACTGATAAAGCACAAATTCACCTGCATTACTCCTAAAACCCCTCATTGAATCAAACAATTCAAATTTCACCATGAACATTCTGATAACCACAGGCTCTTGTGAAGGAGAGTGAGAATGGCAGTGTCACAGTGATTTATTGGTCATAAATCGTACAGCTTCACTGAGTATTAGCAGCACACATATGGCAGAATGGCAGCCGGTGGGTGACCCTCGCTGGAAAGTGATGATGTAAATGTGCTCCAGTCCACAGAGCTCGTCCAGGCAAAGGATGGCGGTGGGAGTTGTGGGGATGCTGTCGATGCTTACAGTGATCCGTTCGAATTTCTTTTGGTGATGCGTTTGAGGACAACAGGATTTTACCCATAAATGTCAGGCTTTTGTTGTTGTTCATTTCAAAGGCTGTCTGGCCTTTTTCCCTGAGGAAAAACCCTGCAGCACATGCAGTTCTGCATCTTCACCTGAGCAGGAAAATACAAAAGAGATGGATGCAAGCAACAGCAAGCCCTAAAGAGGAGGCCAGGATTCGCAGTAAACACCAGTGGTACTAACATCTCTAAACACTGCTGTCAGATTTGACTGGGTCACATCAGTCACCACTGGGTTATCGCTACATATCCTCTCAATGGGACCGTGCGACGTGACTTCTCAGTGATGTGTATGTCTTTGCAACAGGATCCAGTCTCAGTTGCTCGGGCATGCTCACGTATTCGAGTGGGTTACTCAGAAGTACGATAGTTTTGGTTTTATTTTACTTGAGCTGAGTTTCAATTCCGACCCTCTTTGTGGGAAAGCTGCTCAGAAGTCCTATCCAAGCCAAAGATGATTCTTATCTGATGGGTAGTTGTGTTGCTCATTGTAATGGCTATGGTCGGGAAACTTTCCTTGGAAAAACCACACGCCATGTGTTGTTTCATGTCCCCGCCGTGGCAGACAAACGCCAGAGTGGAGGATGAAATCAACAGATCAGTGGTAGAGCGCTCGCTTCGGGAGCTGACGAGCAAAAGGGTGCTGGTTCGAACCCACTGCGGGGCGTCAGGAAGGGCACCCGGCCTCAAACCACCGAGCTCCATCTAAGCCTGTGTCCACCCCCATGACATGGAAGCTACTCGTGACACGTAAAGCAGGCCTCCCACCGTAGCTGTGTCAGCATGTCAAGCTAGAACGAGAACCTCCAGGCTTGCAGTTTAAGTTATTGGGGTTGCGGGGTTGTCGAATGCATCTGAGGTCCAGGAAACGTCGACCGCTCTTCAGAGATGCAGTCAGGAGCCGTGAGATGATGACAACCCACCGTGGGGGAACACAAGCACGGAGGCCTTCTTCTTTGTCAGCATCGGAAGCTCAGTACTCAACAGAAGGTGCCAGAGATAAAACGGTTGACCCATATTTCCAGCTTGTCCCTTTCTTTTGTTCTCACAAATCCTTATTGTTTTATTACAGGGTGCTCATCTTAGCGAGCCTCCCAGTCATTAGTTTTTCCTGTAAGGCTCAGGCTCTTAAGCCTGATGGTAAACCACAGCTTCTTATTTGGTATATTGTTCCATAGAGAGATGCCAGGTGGCAATGTGAATTTGTCGTTCCACACACCCACAGACCATGTAATCGTGGTTGTCTTGGTCATTTTCTGGTATGTTTTCATGTTGATGCCTGCAGGACCAAGCGTGCTTCCAGCTGCCAAAGTGCATGGGGGGAAATGAGGCCAGTAGCTTGTGGAGGAGGACCAAATAAAAGGGATCTAGAATATTCTCTGGCCCTCGGACTGCATGACGACAACAGCTTCAAATACCATTGTGAAATTTGCGGATGACACAGCAGTTGTGGGTTTGACCTCCCTCATCGACGAGACAGCCTACTGGGGAGGAGGTTACCGCCCTGGGAAAGTGGCACCAGGATGGCCACCTCTCACTGAATTTCTCCAAGACCAAGGAGGTCATTGTGGATTTCAGGAGAGGGGGATACACTCACGTGCCAGTCCCTATCAACAGCACAGTGGTGGAAAGAGTGGACAACTTCAAATATCAGGGAGTCAACATCCACAAAGACCTGACATGGACCAGCCACACCACCTCTGTTGTTAAAAAGGCCGAAAAGCAAAGCCTGAGGCCTCAGAGACTTCTACCAGGGCACCATAGAGAGCCTTCTGACAGGCTGTTTCATCACCTAGTATGGCAGCTATACCAGCAAGGACCACGAGGCCCTGGGTAGGGTTGTGCACACAGCCCAGCACATCACTGGATGTGAGCTGCTCAGTCTTCAGGAGCCGTTACATCCGGCGGTGTCTCAGGAAGTCCCCGCGGGTCATTAAAGATTCAGCACACCCACACAATGGCCTGTTCTCCCTGCTGCCCTCACGGAAGAGATACGGGACTCTCAAAACACACATCGGCAGACTGAGGAACAGCTTCTCTCCTCAGCCCATAAGACTTCTAAATAAATCACACACACATACACGCACACACACACACACACACACACACACGCACAAGTACAACCTTACCATCTATGCAGTATTTGATTACCCCCTGTATCTTTGATTACTGATCATAGATGTGCTCTTTATTGCTTTTTACACTTGACTGGTTGATTCTCACTCTTACCTTTACCTGTTTTATGCCTTATGATGTTGTATCTATTATTTTATATGTACTTGTGTGTGTGTGTATACACACGCATCCCTTTTATCATATATTTTTTTTATTTTATTTCACCTTTTCCTCGTATTTCTGTAAGGGAATCTCCCAGCCATATACATGTCTGTAGTTGTATAACCGGAGTGAAAATAAACATCCTCAATGATGGCCAGCTGTCTTTTCAACTTTTGTTATTTGGGGGATTTATTTTTTCACATTATTTTGATGGCTCTACAGAATCCGCGTTGTTGTTTTCGTGCTAGTCAGTGGAGAGACATGAAGCAATTTCTTGGGAATGGCAATAATAATTCGAGCTAAAATAACTTGAGTATTTTACATTGAGCTATTATTATTAACGGTAATGCTATGGAATGATGTCACATCTTATTCACGTAACGTATTTGGCCTTTGTATTTGAAAGACTTTTGTCCTGGCCTTCGGATGGCAGGCAGTTTCCTGGCATTGTGAGAAAATTAACAGTCCAGGGATTCCAGCAGCTTGTTTTCTTCATTTAGTGACCGCATACTTGCATGTGAAGAGCTTGTTTTTATGTGCTGGATGGAACAGGTTTCTGAGAGTGAGAGAAAACAGTGTATGTTTTTCCATCTTTCATGAACATGTCTCTCTGTGTCCTTGTTGCTGTTTATTTGATCCGAGACTGCCCAAAAAATGGGACTCTTGACCACTAAAACATCCACACTCTTTGATTCTCCACTAGATTTTCCTTTTGCTTGTTTTGCTACTGATGGTCGTCCCCGCGCCGACAAATGGATGAGCTTCGAATCGAAAAATAGTCCTGCTTGTGGTTACAGAAGTCACATCCAAATAGTGAAATATTTTCATAACCATAGCAACACTGAAGCAGCTCTCTGAGTCTCTGTGTGTAACACACCAATTATGGGATCAACTGTGCACAAGTACACTCATTTGATCTGCCTCTTGGCCTTCACCGACAGGTAGCTCTGGCATGTAGCACATTTTGCATAGGAAAACCTAACAGATATCCATATAGGAAGCTCACACAAATCACAGTAGCTACTCATCATACTGCAAATCAAAGTACCTTCAAGTTGACCGGGACTGCTTTTTCTCTTACAAACTCCGAATTCTTCCCTCCTAAGCTACTTAGTTTATTACAAAGACCCTATTTTCTTTACAGACTGCCAAGAAGGAAGTTTTTTGTAAGGGACTACTTGAATGCTAGCTTCACAGAACACTGAATGATCTGTGAGCATGGACTGACAAAGGCAATTCAAAGACCACTGAATAGAGAGGGCTCTTCATTCCAACTCATTTTGCATGTGTCTTCCAGAGGGAAAAAAAAACACCCCACAAGGCTTCTATTGCGGTGCATCTGACCACACAGCTTGTCTAAGACAAACAGATGAAAAAAATAAGTTCTATACTTCCCATCAGACCTGTTACTTTGAGATGGATGAGTGGACTTCACGGGCATTCTCCAATGTCTGGCTTATTTCATGTACATTATAATAAAGACAAGACTGAACCAAATTCAAGTTAAAATTATCTGAACAGGGACAGTTCATTCTAAGAAGTAGCACTGTAGGGGAAAAGTACCCACAATGCTGTGTAACACTAAGGATGGTAAAACTACATTTTCAGATTTACAAGTTTCAGCTGAGATTGATTTTTTTTATGGACTCCTTTGCAGTGGCTACACGTAAACGTTGCGTAATAAAGCTGTTCATTTAGTGCTTAAGAGAGTTGCTGGTCAAAACGTGACTTAAGAGAGTAAATCACATACCAGTGTAAGCCTAGGAAAGTAAAAACGTCTCTTGTACTGTCAGATTTCATCAAGTCAAATCAAATCAAGTAGGTCTACCTTACTTTCAACTTGTTTACTGATTTAATATGCCATCACGTGTATCCATTGAATGCTCATTCACTGCATTGGAACTTTTTGTCAGTGCCGTCAAGTGTGGGTGGATTTTGTGTATTGCGTCGAGGCGCAAGAGCAGACAAAGGGGAAGGAGGAGTTATGATGGAGGTGTAGCGCCAAGTTTGGTATCATCCAAATGAACAAGTGTCGCGACGCAATCGACATATTAGAACCATACTTTTTTCACACATTTTGATTTTTTTCCCCAATATATATTTTAAAATAAAATCTAGCATCACGTTAGATCTTACAAAATACCCTACTGGAAACGCAATCGTTTTATTTCCAGTTGTAATATGCGTGCTTTTAGTATCGTACTTTAGTTTTATAAAAGCATTCAGAGCTACAAAACAGGAAAGATGAGATAATCTCAAAGAATATTTGTTGCTGTTCTCCAATTTCCTGACGCGTAAAGAAAACCTCATAACCAAAGAAGGTCCGCTTCAAGCGAGCGAGTACGCGTTCCCGCGACACTTTCTGGGGGTGCGTATTTTTGAAAGGCTCCAAAATCTGCCGGACATGGGTAGTGGGAGGCGGTAGCTAATGCCCTTCTCCCATCCTCTCCCATTAGAAAACTGTCCGTGGTACCGGTGTGACAAACAGACTCTTTCCCCCCCGAAGCTTGGGTAAAGAATCCAACAACAAACTTCTCCCTTCATCCCGAAGCATTCAGAGGCCGGTTTAACGCAGGAGAAGCGGGAAGTGATTTTTTACACCGGGAGACGAGGGGAGGAGCGGAAAGTCTCCCAACACATGAGCGAAGGGAACCGAATCACGACAACCCAGAGCCGATTCTGCCCGTCTGGAAGCCGGAGACGAACCCAGAAGCTGCACTTGCTTTCACCTTGCGACTGACGGCGACCCCGCAATTACTCCCACAACCACGACAGGGGGAGGGACGAGGACAACACTGCGTTTATTTCACCAGAAGAGCGAAAAACAAACAGCAACAACCCGATTTTTCGGGGGGTATTTTTTAAATTTTCTCTAAATTTAAGAATTCCCCCTACTGGATTTGGATCGTTGATCACCGAGTCATTTGACGCATGTACCTACGGATCTGGACCTCGTATACATAGTGAAGTAAAAGTTGTTTTCTGCAATTTGTGAGGCACAGGGTGGTCGTACAAGGGGGAGGGGAGAAGACTCCGGCCTGGTTTTCGGCCCCTGAGGAGGGGACCGTTTGAACATGACGGTAAGGTCAGCTGTGCATCTCAACAGCCACACATCCATAAGGGAAAGGAGAGACGTGCCGGCTGGCCCTCACCTCCATGGACAGCAGTGTTAAGAGTGAAACCCCTCTCGAAGATGACACAGTACATCACTGTCTTGGAGGGTGTCCTGTAGCAGGACTGCTTTGTGCCTCACTGGCCATTCATGGTGGATTCAGAGTCCGGAGCAATCCTTTTACTGTATAACTGCCACAAATCAGACACCCCAAACTGCTCTGTCGTGTCTCCGTAAGATGTACAACACTACGGAGAATTTCACCCTGCGATGGGCCAACGGCATCATCCCACTGGAAAGCAACATCAGCCACACGGAGAGCCCCAACTGCACTAAGAATGATGAATTCAAATACCCCCTGTACAGCACAGTGTTCAGCATTGTGTTTGTGGTAGGACTGGTCACCAATGTTGCTGCCATGTACATATTCACATGCTCTCTGAAGCTGAAGAATGAAACCACCACCTACATGATGAACCTCATGGTGTCTGACCTGCTGTTTGTCTTGACCCTTCCACTGAGAGTCTTCTACTTCAACAACCGGAACTGGCCTTTCGGTGGGGTGCTGTGCAAGCTCTCCGTCTCGCTTTTCTACACCAACATGTACGGCAGCATGCTTTTCCTAACCTGCATCAGCGTGGACCGTTTTCTGGCCATTGTGTATCCTCTGCGCTCGCGGACATTGAGGACGAAACGCAATGCCAAGATCGTTTGTGCTGCTGTGTGGGTGCTGGTGTTGGCCGGGAGTCTCCTGGCAGGATTTAAGCTGAAAACCACCTCGCCTCAGAACAACCGCAGCCAAGCCACGTTCTGCTTTGAGAACTTCTCCTCCAATCAGTGGAAGTCTCACCTCTCCAAAGCGGTGATCTTCATAGAGACAGTGGGCTTTGTCATCCCCCTGCTCCTCAACATGGTCTGCTCTGTCATGGTGCTGCAGACCCTTCGGCGTCCCCAGACCATCAGCCGTGGGGAGAAACTGAACAAAACTAAGATCCTACGCATGATCATAGTGCACCTCTTCATCTTTTGTTTCTGCTTCATTCCGTACAATGTAAACTTGATTTTCTATGCTCTGGTCCGCACCAACACCCTCAAGGGCTGCTTTGTGGAGTCTGTTGTTCGAACCATCTTCCCCATAGCCCTCTGCATTGCTGTGTCAAACTGCTGCTTTGACCCAATCGTATACTACTTCACCTCTGAGACCATTCAGAACTCCATCAAACGCAAGTCTCAAGTCAACCGGTCCTACGAGGCCAAGTTCTCGGAGGCCTTGCAGTCGGAGAGCAGTTCTAACCTTCGGTGCAGCCTGAGGACTCTTAAAGCTAAAGTTTTTCACAATGAGTCCACCGTCTGACAGTGTTATTTCCTATTGCTACACACAGGGTGTTAAATCCGTACTTCAATAGTGGAGCAGACATCCAGGAGACTCGGGGAGTAGTTTTGTTTCAGTGCTTTATGAAGCACCTGCCAAAGAAGTATTATGAATCGGTCTCCATCTCAGGGCAAACGCATGGACTTCCCCGCCTGATCCTATCTGCTTTGCATTATCATGTTATCCGACTCTGTTGATATTTGAGGGTTACCACTCACTAATAGTTCTAGCCTGTGGAATATAGCTGCGTTTTGCACATCTATTGTGCCAGTGAACTGGAATATAGACTGGTCGTCAGGTGTAGGACTGCTATTATAAGGAGTGCTACATGTGTCAACACATGTAGGCCTGCATGTTGACGGCAAGTTGAGGTGCTAACTCTAGAGTAGTATCTAATAAATTAACGTTAACATCAGCCTATAGGTTACTTATGACGACGTCGGGTTTGTTTTGTAAATTACAAATGAAAGAGGTAACAAGTCTCTGTTTTAGTTCTGTTTTGTCCCGGGGGCGTATTGCTGTAGACCCTATGTCTTTACTTACGTTGAAATGCACTGACGGAAAATAAAATGCTGCACTAGTGCCACAGTAATGAATGAAATCATGTACTGTCTAAAGCAGAGATGGGCAAACTACGGCCCGCGGGCCAGGTATGGCCCGTTGGTCTTTTTAATCCGGCCCGCAGAAAATTGGTAGTGAATTAATGTTTGATGACGGGCATTTCAACACCAGGTGGCGCAACAGGCGCAGTGACTGGGATGAGAGAAGAAGAATTAGAGCGACCGCCATTTCTTTTTTTTTTGTCTTCTTCTACTGGTTAAATTAGAACCCATCTGCAGCTATGTTAAAAAAAATAAAGTCGACAGTGAGTGCCGGGTGTTTAAGAGAGAATGGACGCCTAAATACTTCTTTACTGAAGTCCAGTCCAAGGCTGTTCGTCTTATTTGCCAAGAAACCGTTGCGGTTTTTAAAGAATACAACATCAGCCGTCACTTCTCCACCAAGCATGCTAATTACGCAAGCAACCTTTCAACACAAGAACGTATGGCAAGTTATTTACTGGCATTCAAAGTAGCAAAAGCCAGCAAGCCTTTCTCCGAAGGGAAGTTTCTTAAAGAGTGAATGATAGAGACAGCAAGTATTTTATGTCCTGAAAGCAAGGACAAATTTGAAAAAAATAGCTTATCACGCAGGTCAGTGATTCGCCGCATTGAAGTAATTGACAAAACACTTAACTAGCAAGCTAAACAAAAATGCTGATTCATTTACATGATATTCTTTGGCACTGGACGAAAGCAATGATAGAAAGGACACCGCTCAGCTTTTAATTTTTATCAGAGGGATTAATGAGAATTTCGAGAAATTACGGAGTAATTTTTGGAGATGGAATCCCTGAAAGGAAAAACACGGGGAGAAGATTTTTTTAGCAGCGTGTCAGCGGTCATAGCGAGGCAGAAGTGACCTTGGAGTAGGCTCGCCAACGTTACCACAGATGGATCACCGAATCTGACCGGAAAAAACGTCGGAACGCTAAAGAGAATTCAGGACAGGGGGAAAAAGGACAACCCTGACCAGCAGGTTATTTTCCTGCACTGCATAATTCACCAGGAAGCACTTTGTAAATCCGTGTTACGGCTTGACCCCGTAGTGAAGCCAGTTGTGAAACTCGTTAACTTTATTCAAGCGAGGGGACTTCACCACGTGTGACGCTGATCACACGTAAAGTAAGTCACTAGGACTTACTCTACCATTCTAATGTCCGCTGGTTAAGTTTGGGAAAAGTATGTCAGCGTCTGTGGGAGCTCAAACAGAAGATAATTTCCATTTTTGGAGCTACTTGAGAATACTCACAGTTTTCCTGAGTTGAATGACACAGATTGGCTTTGTGATTTAGCTTTTACTGTGGACATACTGACACACATGAACGAGCTGAATGTGAAGCTACAAGGGAAAAACCAGTTAGTGCATGAAATGCAAGCAAGCGTCAAAGCCTTCAAAACCACGCTGGTTTTATTTTCAAAGCAACTGTCAAACAAGTCATTTTCTCATTCACCTACACTGGCTACGTTAAACGAGGCCCCGCAACGTGTGAAAAAATATAGGAAATCACTAGATGACTAGCATGAGGAATTCTTCTGTCGGTTTTGTGATTTTGGAAAAATTGACAGGGCACATAAGCTGGTGTCATGTCCCTTCTCATAAGTCCCGGAAACGGTGCCACGGGAGTTGCAGTTGGAACTGATTGATCTCCAATGTGACATGGTGTTAAAGGACAAGTTCAACTCCCTGAAACTGGAAGAGTTTTATGCTTCACTAAGTGCAGCCACATTTCCAAATATCCTGAAGACGGCACAGAGGATGCCGGTGTTGTTTGGCTCTACGTATGTATTTTAACAGACTTTTAGTGTGATGAACACCAACAAAGCACCCCACAGATCCCAGATGAGGGATGAACACCTCAGAACTGTTCTGAGAATTGCTACAACAGGATTAACACCAGACTTCATTACACTGGCTAAAATAGGTGATCAACAACACTGTTCTCATTAAAAAGTATTTTAATACTTTAATGCTTTAATAAAAGCAGATTTTTAATTCTTTTTTCTGTTTATGTTTAATATGTTCTGTTAGTAAATGCAGTTTTTTTATATGTATCATATCTAGTGCTGACTCGGCCCGTCTGTCAAATTTTGAAAGTCAATGTGGCCCCCCGAGCCAAAAAGTTTGCCCACCCCTGGTCTAAAGTAACTGGGATCCTGTGAAACTTGGTGAATTAAGATAAGGAACCTCTTTTAAAACAAGTGCCGGAAATAGTTTTAAGATAAGATATGACAAAAAGGTGAGCTATTCGTTTATTAGTCCCACGAGGGGATATTTGCAGTGTTATAGCAGCAAGTGGAAAGCAGAACAGAGGCATAAAAAAGGGTCAATACTGTCATTCTTACGGAAAAATGGATTTAAAGTCAGATTTTGGGCCATGAGAGGAACCAAGAACAAATCATTCCGTTTCTATTAGCATAAAAAACAATAAACGCTCAAATCGCTTCAACTTTTAAAACAAAATAATCGCGGGTAACATCTTCGAATTTCACTTACAGTCACATTTACTGTGTGCTAATAGCAAAGTCGTCCTGAGAAGGACACCAGCTCTACCAAAACAGAGGAGTAGAAGGCTGTTCTGTTAGGAGGTGGTTAGTGACTCAAAATGTGAGTCACCGAGGTCACCCAAATTCAAGTTCCTGTTTCTATCACCCATGTGAAGGGAGCTTAAAGGGTACGTGTTACTTTCATCAGTCATTTCATTTTTACTTGGGGAAGAGTGCATCTGCTGCTCACACGAAGAGTGGAAGTGTCAACCACATTCCGATAGAACCAATGGTTTGAATTGCGGAGATAATGCAAGTCTGTCAATAACAACACCATCTGCTTCAGAGAGGAGGACTTTTAGTCTGCTCTGCATCTGCAGAACTCCTACACGCAACTTGAACAGAGCGCATGGACGTAGTCTGCACTGCAGTAGGAACCGCCAAAAGGCCTCTGCGGTACCCCACTTGAGTCACGATGTAGTTGATACAATTTCATAAGGGTTAACCTTCATGCACACAAGCGCCCGAGAACACAACTCACACTGTTTTCAATTGGCCATATTGACACGGACGGGTTTCCAGATAAGAGCCGTTCAGTCAGTGGTGACATCTGCTGAATACATCAGCGTGCTTTTTGATCGACATTGAATTGGAGATCATAAAGCCCAGATAGAGGAATTTCTCACACCCATAAGAATGTGGACCAAAACAGCTTTGCTTCATTAAGCCATTAAAGCCATTCATCAGGCAGCAAGCGAAGGAAGGTTGAAAGGGACCTTAAGACCACAACAAGAAAGAGGCATCTGTTATTTGGTTGCAGCATCTCTCTGACGTCCCTGTGTACTTTATGGGAAAAACCTGTGAAAGATTTTGCTTGATGTCAGATTTAACGATGTGGCTCCCCTGAATGGGGAAGGCAAAACATGGGAGGGAGAGTAACAGAACACACATGGTGCTAAAATGTTATTGACATAGCCCAAGGGTCTGCAAAAGGCGCTTACCTCTTCGTCGGCTGCCGAGACCACTTAAGCGAGTGTAAGACGGGGGTCAAAAGCAGAGCCGCTGAGAAAATAATCATGCATCATTTGAAACTGAAAACAGCCCACGTCACCTACAAGGAAACGTGGCGCCGGCACTCGAGTGCACGCGACCTATGGTCAAAACCATCAGAGACACCTCTCGAGAAAACTCTTAGCACAGAAGCAAAAGATAGTGCTAGTGTGTCTGTCCCGGACTGTCTGTGTCTTGCGTATTCAGGCAGATATATGGGGTTTATCTACCAGGTGTACATGTTTGCAGCAATTCAGGGTCAAAGGTCACAGCAAACAGAGACAAACGGAGGAATAGGCAGCTCAAACACCCTTTTGATATCTGCGGGGGGATGAGAGTCGATCAGCTTTTGACAGCAGTTTGAGTCAGAGCAGTAGGAGCAGTCAGCGGAAGAGCGGAGTTGCCCAATTAGGGAAGGAGACAGAAGTAGTACAACAAAGGTGACTCATGGCTCCATGTGCAAACAAAAAAGAAGAAGAGGCGGCTATTTCCTCAAAAACAACAAGAATCTTTAGAAATCTAGATTTGTGGGTCTGCTTTGTGTTTTCTGGCGCAACCCCACAAAGTGTTTCCTAAATGGATCCAACCTTGAAATATAAACACTTTTTCTTTGTTTTGGTGAATCAAGACAGGGCCGTGATAGCAGTGCTCTTTTAACTTTGTTATTCGTGAATCATGAATGGCACACATTCATGATTCACCCTGCGTGTTAAG
>OMLC01095299.1:0-11911 GCA_900302585.1 Regalecus glesne | reverse complement strand
TTCCAGACTGTATGATGAACATCCATAAGCGGTGTGTGGCCAATGTTCCTAGTCTCTGTGGGACTGATCACACCGAGAGGAGAGGCCGCATCCACATCTCTGCTCAGATCCGAGAGGACAAACTGACTGTCATTAGTGAGTTTTAATTCAATCATCCTCTCTCTCTCCCACATACTGTTTAACATGGAGGGAGAGCCTCAATAGCAGCCTCTCTTGGGTAAGACTGAAACTGGAAAGTCCATTAGTAGATCAATGAGCCAACGATTGACCCACATCATCAGGACATACATCCGCGTGTGCACCCTCCTTTATCTCCCTCTCCCTTGTTGTCCCTTGCGCTTTGTCAGCCGTAAATTGATTGTGGAACAGAGGCAAAATGTTGTCAAATAGTGAGAGGTGTTTGGTGCAGGCCATTCAGATGCACGTGTGCAGCTTAGCTGTCAGAAGTATCACACTACCACCATAGTCACAGGCTTGTGAGAGATCATCTTGCTCAATAGGGACCCCAACATAAAAAAGACTGCTGGTAGGGCTGCACAATATAGGGTTAAAAATCACATGGGGATACTTTTTCTGTCCTCTGATATATATTGAGATGTGAAAAATATAAGAATGTACACCAGATAACTTGAAGAGCTTTGGAGAGATTTAGCTGCCGTTGAAATCTGTGGATTTGCTGGTGAGAAATAAGAACAGGAACCAGCCGGTTGCCTTTGTGTATTTATTAAGCAGCTGGAGTTGCAGAGCAATCATTTCAGAACTGAAAGGGCAGAGTCTGCTCATATAATGTGTAAACAGGGTCTTTGAACAGATACGTTGTTATTTATACACTGTGGGAACAGGATGATTTGGGGCAGGGAGGAGATCAGCAGCCTTGGCAATCAGATGTCCAAGTGTGCTGTCATGTCTAAAGGCTGGCAGAAAGGCACCACTATTATTGGAAATCTTCTTTCAGATCAAGATGACATTACAGGGAAGAAATGTGTGAGATGAGCTTATGATATTGTGTCTTAAATGCAAGAAGGAGAGGCGCCACTGGCAGTGGATATATTACTTCAAGGATAAAGTGGAGTTACTAGGATAAAGTGTGTGCAATATGGTTATTGGGGCCTATATGATAAGTTGCTGTAAGATTAGCCATTCTAGAATGATTGGAGTGATCATGTAGGGGATTTCATCTGTATAGAAAATATTGTTGGATGGGTGGATAAATAAAAAGCTGACTTGTAGAGATTTTGACTTTTGCTAAACAGTAGTGAGTAGATATGTGGCCATCCTGCCATAAGAACTGAAAACTTCCTTGCTCATTTTCAGATTGTGGTCGATGACAAGCGAAGGCTGCTTTTGCTAATTTTGGTTGTGATCAGTGCTGAGGATTTGGAGCTTGCATGTTACTTACATGTTACATGTAAGGGGTGGCATGACTTAGAAGGTCAGGCAGTTGTCTAGTAATTGGGAGATTGATGGTTTGATTCCTTCAGAAAGCACGTCAACATGTCCTTGAGCCAGATACTAAACCCCCAATTTGTTTGGACAACAGATGAAAATTAGCCTGATGGATAAATCTGGTGTATTCTTATTCAAAATGTTCATTAATATGCACTGTCCCTATAAAGGAGGCTATTATTATTATTATTAGTCACTAGCAACAAACTCCATGCATCCACAGAACCCTTATTAATTTACATCAGACAGACCTCTTGTGAATTAGTCATGGAAGATGAAACCATTTGAGTTTTCTTTTTGCGTCAAGCAGCAACAAGTTACATCATGAGGTCAACAGGTTGAGTTAACTAATCTTACTTCACATCGCACGTCCTCTGATGAGACTATCGTACATATGCACATTGTGTTGATGATGCTAAAACAATATGTCATGCAGCCCTTGTTACCAGCAAAACATTTTCTATATATAATATAATAAAATGCATTGATGCGTGAAAACTATCCTATGAATTCTAATCAAGAAAAAATATGATACTGAGAGGTAGCCTCAAAGAACACAGAAGGATAGGGAAGGCACTGAGCTAACCATATAGTGGGCCCTGCCTTTAATCTGCCAGATCATAAAAAGGATTTAACCAACGAAAAGTCCTTTGAATACCAAGTATCTCCTCCCCTAAAATAAGAATAACTGGAAAGAAGACTGAAAACCCCAAACATACAAATAGGGACAACATACCATGTTGTCCCTATTTGTCATGTCTTGATGCATGCTCAGTAATCTAGGCAAGACAATCACAAAAAGAGGTGAATCAGTTCAACTGGATCAGAAGTTTATTCAGAAGCATTTCGTCACTCAAACGGGTGACATCTTCAGTCTGAGCTGACTGCAGCATGCCCACCCTTATAAACAATACATCGATACCACACAACAATAGGTTGGCTTCATATGGAAGTTCGTCATTGACTGCACATTCAGTGGTAATGAGTACTATTCAGAGGATTGGGGAATATTTCCAATCACAGCATCGTAAGAAGTCGACCGATGTACTCAGGCCACCATCCCTATTCAACGAAGGGTGTTGCCTCTTAACATAAAATGGCCTCTTTACAGTGGTATTGCTGTATTGTTTATAAGGGTGGGGATGCTGCAGTTTCACCTTTTTGCGACATGTATATACATTTCCCTTCCCCTCAGCCTGCTGCAAATTCATTGCAGGCATCCTATTTATAAAGGCAATCTCAGTTAGAGAACAACCATCAATTTCAGATTGTTATCAGTGCATAACAAGAGCACAGGCACAGCAAAAACGCTGACACCAGGAGAGATGCAGGTAATGAAAATTGATATTCACAATAAAAGGCAAACAAGCAACAGTGCGTCAGTTGAGATAGTATCCTTGGCACAGACATGACTGATTGAAGGCCAATAAAGAAATGATGATCTGCACATCAGTTTGTAATTGGCTTTTCTTTCATATGACTGAGGAACACCGGTGGATTACAGTCAGGATAAAACGACCATTAGACTTACACTGACGGGCCTTAACATGTTTCAAAGAAAGAACAAGAGCTGAGGGTCTCTTCCTCATAGTGTGTATCAGTTGATGGATAGGGAAGCTTTCGGGAAAGTCTGATGGAGGATGCTCAATACTGTCAGTGTCATCCTGCAAATGGACAGCCCCCCCCCCGCATTGGTTTCATCCACTGCAAGTCCGAAGGCATCTTAAAGTCAGGTGGCTTAACCCTCACCTAAACACACTAGCATTACTCTGACAGTTTAGATACAATTTTAGTGCTAAAGTAAGTCATTTATAGCAGAAGCAACTGGGAAGATTATTATTATTTGCTATTATTATCATTTTATTATTATTATTTTAATATTATTATATTATTATTATTATTATTTTTATTATAATAATAATACAAAATACTTGTAATAATATTCAATTCCCCAGAAAATGGTTCCGTTGTCACTGAAATGTAGGCATAGAAAATGACAAAATAACGTTTCCCTTGCAGGAGCAGCCAACATGATCCAGAAAGGGCGGCATGGGTGCAGGTCTCTGTTCAAACCAAGCAGATACATGCCTGATTCTATTAGTCCAGCTAAGGCCCTTGCTTTATAGACTAAGGTGTATAACTCCTTGGTATTAGCAAAGACCTGCCCCTACACCGGCCCTTTCTGGATCATGTTGCCCACCCTTGGCTTAACATTGTAAACTTTCCCTTGCACCATGACTTTATCTTCGTGTGGTCACAGTGGCTCTACTGAATTCCTAATTAGCCATGGCCCAGTTCAATATGAGACTTATGACAGAGAGAAAATCAAATACAACTTGTCGCTGTCCAACATACTTGGGTTGTGAGTCTGAATGAGCAACCAAGTCTGGTGACTTGATGTCTTCGAGCCAGTGGAAAACCTCCAGCCCATTACATGTACCGGTATACTGCAGTTGTGTTATATGTACAGATTTATTCATGTTTTGGACAAAGAGTCCAGGGAACTTTTTAGTGACCCTTTTAACAAATCGAGCTTTGTAGTAGAATATGCACTATTGATCTCACTGCTTCAACCCTGTGCTGCTGAGGTCTGGCTTGGTGACCTCTTGTGCTTTGTAGAAATCTGTGCACAAGCAGTCGAGACCAACCAAATTCATTAGTTAAGTAACGACATAAGCACAGCATAATTCACCTCCAGGTCCATGTCCCATCAGTCCCTTTTTGTAAAGAATGTGGAAGTGACTGAAAGTTGTACTTCATGTCAGTTTGGTTTCCTCTTGTTCACCTCCAACCACTTTTCCTCTCACTCCCAGTCAAAGAGGCCAGGAACCTTGTGCCTATGGACCCCAATGGCCTGTCGGACCCTTACGTCAAGCTGAAGCTGATCCCTGACCCCAAGAGTGAGAGCAAGCAGAAGACCAAGACCATCAAATGTTGCCTCAACCCCACCTGGAACGAGAACTTCACTTTGTGAGACACCTCCCTATATTGTGATATCTTAGTAGATCAGGCTACGAGTAACCCTGGCTTTACCCCAGCCTCTGGTAACCGACCTATAAGACAGCTAAACATTTAAGTCATGATGGACTATTTTTGGGGAGCATTGTGGATCTATCCTTTTTTTGTGACGTACAGAAGAAGAAATCTCTTTCGTTTATCACACACTTATTTGACCTCATTCATTTTGAGGAGGAGACACTTGTCTTTATTCTCCTGACCACTTGGGCCTTATTTCAGCTGAGCTATTTTTGGGGCTATTTCGGCCTTCAGATTTGACAGAGAAAATTTGAATCGTTGAATTGCTTTAAAGTGTTGTTCGCATATGGTTTCACATCAGGTCTCATATCTGGGGGTGTTTTTTCAACTTTGAAATCTGTGCATACCGTATGCCTATGTCTTCTGATTCTGTTTTTAGGTGTAAAAGCAACAAATTGTATAGTATACCAGTGTATAGCACAGTGACCCAGTGATTAGCACCATTGCCAAACTGCATGAAGGTCCTGGGTTCGAATCCCATCCCAGGTCCTTTTTGTGTGGAGTTTGCATGTTCTCCCCATGTCTGTCTGGGTTTTCTCCCACCATCAGAGATGTGCATGTTAGGCTTAATACTGCTGCCTGTGTCCCTGAGCAAGGCAGTAGAAAAAAGAACTGGAGTTGGTCCCTGGGCCCTTCAGCTGCTTACTGCTCATATAGGATAGGATGAGTTAAATTCAGAGAACACATTTCATCATACAAAAAAGAGGTGAATCGGTTCAACTGGATCAGAAGTTTATTTGGAAATGTTTCGTTACTCACCAGGTGACTTCTTCAGTCTGAGCTGAAAACAAACATTCCCCCCCTTATAAGCAGTGCATTGATACATTGATTATTGAGTAACAGTAAATTGATTATTGAGCATGCATCAAGACATTTCATTATAGCCTACAGTGACAAAATAAAGTGTCATTTTTCTTCTACTCCAAATGATTTTCACTGTCGACCACGTCTTAAAAACACAGATATCAGTCCCGCTATTGAATGTTTTTCTCTGCTTGTTTTCCTCTTCTTATCCTCCCTCTCTCTATTTCTATCCCCCAGCAACCTAAAAGAAACTGACAAAGACCGTCGCCTGTCAGTGGAGATCTGGGACTGGGACCTGACCAGCAGAAACGACTTCATGGGATCCCTCTCCTTTGGCATCTCGGAGCTACAGAAACTAGGGATAGATGGGTGGTAAGCTGGGCTGGAAGGATGCAAGGTGGGAAGGGGGGATGGAAAACTGATGGAGGGGAATGAAATCAAAGATTAGGTGTTCTTTTTCTTTTAATTGACAAGTCCTGTTATAAAATGTAAATTGGGGAAAAGCATGCAGATTTAGGGAAAAAGAGGAGGAAATTGAGACTGAGATCTTTAGTGACTGTCTGGTATTAGTCCTGGATTCACCTGACCCAGTTGTGTGTGTGTGTGTGTGTGTGATGGGGTCAGGTATAAACTGCTGTCTCAGGAGGAGGGAGAATATTTCAATGTTCCTGTCCAGCCTGAGGGAGAAGAAGGCAATGAAGAACTACGACAGAGATTTGAGGTGAGTGAGCCGCCTATAGACAGGGGACTATGGTGGGTTCAGCATCCGCTGTCCTGCACGAGGCTTACGCCAACCCTTCTTCTCTCATTCTCTTGCCTCAATCTCTTTCCCTTTCCCCTCCTTTTCTTTCTAGAGGGCGAGGGTGGGCCCAGGGAAACCCAGCGACCCTTCTTCCTCTTCCTCATCCTCTTTCACTATGGGCAAATATGACAGCAATGGAAACCAGGACCGTGTCAAGCATTCTGACTTCAATTTCATCATGGTGCTGGGCAAGGGCAGCTTTGGCAAGGTAACGTGTACATTAATACGTGCACACACACACACACACACAAACACATGGTGTTCACAGTGGTATCCCAATGAGTATCTTAAGACAGAGGAGCCTTAAATAGAAATAATGTTCTCCACATTAAAAATGATCTTATCTCTGTGTATATGTGGTGTAGCTGCCACAATGCTGAGCAGTCCTCCGTGTCTTACTGAAATGCAGCAGAAACTGTGCAGAGGAGAGTCTACCAGTGATGAGATAAGGTATTCCTTTATTAGTCCCACAAGTGGAAATTTCCAGGGTTACAAAGCAGAAAAAGTGGAAGGCAGAACAGGAGCATAACAAAAGTAATTGGTGGACATAGCATGGATGTAAAAACTGCACTTACTCCATGGGTGCCGCTTGGGGGGCAAATCATTAGACAAAACCGTATAAGACGTCCGTTTTACACGACACAATTAGTCACCACATTGTGTGGGTGGACACAGACTTAGATGGAGTTTAGGGGATTAAGGCCGGATGTCCTTCCTGATGCCCCGTGATGGATTCGAACCCGCTGCCTCTGGCTCATCCGTTCCCAAGGCACACACTCTCTACTCACTGAGCTACTGTGCCCCCCCCATTTGAGAAAACTGTTTAAGAAAATGTGAATAATGACAAACAGCTGCTCTGGTGATTACCACCAGAGATGGTGATCTGCCAATTTTCTATTGTTGTTATTATTATCATCATCATCATCATTATTATTTAGCTTACACTATACTGCACAATTCGGTGGCGTTTCAGATGCAATCAAAAGCCTGCTCAGTATTATGGCTGCTAATGGAGTGCTATGGAGATAATGTTGAAAATCGTGACTATTTCCCATTTAATATTTTGATTACTATCAGTTTGAACGTGTTCATTTTTCATGAGGATAAGAGGTCCCTAAGTGGATTTACAAGTAATAAAACCGCTGAGTGAAACATTTGTTCATTTGCGGTGATAGGTGATGCTGGCTGAACGTAAGGGAGCTGAGGAGCTGTACGCCATCAAGATCTTGAAGAAGGATGTGGTGATCCAGGATGATGATGTGGAATGCACCATGGTGGAGAAGAGAGTCCTCGCTCTATCTGGGAAGCCGCCCTTCCTCACTCAGCTCCACTCCTGCTTCCAGACCATGGTACCCCACCAAAACACATGCAGAAGCACAAATGCACTCACACACTCAATACATGTAACCTTCTGAGATAAACTGAGGGATAAGTCTGTGATATGGGAAAAGGGGGTCTGTGTTTTTGCCTCCCTTTCATCTTCCGGTCCTGCCTTGTCTCTTTATTTTTCCTCCAGGACCGGCTATATTTTGTGATGGAGTATATTAACGGAGGAGACCTCATGTACCAGATCCAACAGGTCGGCAAGTTCAAGGAGCCTCATGCTGTGTGAGTACACGCACAAACACAAGAGTATCGTAGACATAGACACCAAGTGCTGAACAGGATGCAGCACAAAGACACTACGGTATGTAAGAAAGTGAGTGGTATGTCTGTCTTTCTTACAGTTTCTATGCAGCAGAGATTGCCATTGGACTCTTCTTCCTACACTCCAAAGGCGTTGTCTACCGGTGAGCCTGCTGAATCTTTAATAAAAGATTTGGTGAAAGTCTTGTGTTGGAACACTTATAAGGTTATAGATCTTTGAGGAATTTCAGGGTATGTAAGTTGATATAAAGGTGGGGGGCTGTGGTAGAATGTGTGCTGCAGGAACTGACGAGCCCGATATTGCAGATTCGAACCCACCACGGGGCCTCTGGAAGAGAAAATCCCATATATCAATTCAATGGATGATAATGAATACTCCCATCTTACGTTCTGTTCCTTCAGCACGGCTGTCATGTCAGTTGAGCTCACATCCAAGTCACATGACCACTAGCCCTCACTAGTCCACACATCATGGTGTGTTGGGGAAAGCACAGTGCTTGGCTGTCAGAGGAGAATGAAGCAGAGTACTTTCCCTTCACTTAACCAATAGGCCTGGACGACCCAGAGGGGGACACTAGTGAACCCAGAATACTTTATCCAACCTAACTCTTATACCCATGTGAGGCTTAGCCAATTATGACCCACTAACTATGGACCTCTGGCTGTGGTTGGAAACGACGCAGCCGGGATTCGAACACTCAACTGTATGATGCAGAGATGCACTGAACATAGGTGTCTTAACACCCTATGCCACTGGAGGCCCTAAATAATATAATTTTTTAAATAATAAATGTTCTAAATTTTTCAAAAAACCTCAGTTGTTCTGCCTCGAATGTACATTGTAGTTTTAAAGGGTTACCATTGCAAAGAGATGAGACTGACTTGGGCTTGTCATTTGTAATGGCCAGTAATTTTAGCATAGTGTCCCCCCACCAACACCCTTTCTCCATCTGTGTTTTCTTACTTACCAATGTTTTTGTGACTCAGCCATGCATAACACCCGTGTGTCTGTGCGTGTGTGTGACCCCATTCAGAGATCTGAAGCTAGACAATGTGATGCTGGACTCTGAAGGTCATATAAAGATCGCCGACTTTGGCATGTGCAAAGAGAACATGCTCGATGGAGTTACCACCAAGACGTTTTGCGGGACACCGGACTATATCGCCCCAGAGGTTGGTTACTGATTTGGGTTCAGAAATACAATGATTTCCCATTTCGGTGATGGAAAATAGATAAACCTTATACATCCTCTCCTCACCTTCTCTCCTTTAGATCATAGCCTACCAGCCTTATGGAAGGTCTGTGGACTGGTGGGCCTATGGAGTGCTGCTCTACGAGATGCTGGCAGGACAGGTGTGTGAGTGAGTGTAATTTTAAGTCAGTGTGAAAGAAATAGAAAACCCAATTGATGCTTTTTGTTCACCTCTTGAGCATGAGAAGCTGCAGCCAGAGCCTGATGTGTATCACTAAGAGAACATGATTTGTGCTCGTCTCTGTCCAGCCACCATTTGATGGGGAGGATGAAGATGAACTGTTCCAGTCTATAATGGAGCATCATGTCTCCTACCCCAAAGCAATGTCCAAAGAGGCGGTTGCTATCTGCAAGGGGGTAAGAGGACACAATAGCACACACTGTTTCTATTACACGGAAACTAGCACATAGATTTATCTCAACTCATCCTACTTTGTGTGTGCGTGTGTGTCTGTGTGCGTATGTGTGTGTGTGTGTGTGTGTGCTCCAGCTAATGACTAAGCACCCTGGTAAACGCTTGGGCTGTGGTCCAGAGGGGGAGAGAGACATCAAGGAACATGCCTTCTTCCGGTATATAGATTGGGAAAAACTGGAGAATAAAGAGGTGCAGCCTCCTTTCAAACCTAAAGCTGTGAGTACACCACTTACAAAGACAGTATTTACTTCTCACTGCAATAGGAGACTCAAAAGAGAGCGTATAACACTGACTACCACAGGCACTAATTCCAGAGAGTGGGGAAATGTCCCAGTGCAGTCTTACATACACATTTAATCACATTTGCAATCCTTGCCTTCCCGGCACCCTCAGGTAAGTAAGACAGTGATTGGCTCACTTGTCCTTACTCCCAAACCTAACCATCATCTTGTTATTGGTCACTACTCCAACAAAGGGCTAGGTATATTTTGTGGGTGTAGTCACCAATGATGAAACGGAGATGTCATTTGCTCACATATGGACCAATGGAAATCTGCAGTTTCGGCTGTGAATGATTTAATTGGTTGATATCATGTTTTGGTTATCTTTTTTTCTCTTTGTCATTGTCATTGTTGCTGTCTTTTTTTCTTGGATCACTCCATCACACTCACCACATCCCTTCATTTCTCTCCATTTCTCTCTCTCTCGCTCGCTCTCTCTCTCTCTCTCTGTCTTCCATGGCAGTGTGGGCGTAACGCGGAGAACTTTGATCGTTTTTTCACACGCAACCCCCCAGTGCTGACCCCCCCAGACCAGGAGCTTATAGCCAACCTGGACCAGGAAGAATTCCAAGGCTTCTCATTTGTTAACCTTGAGTACCCCCACACGACTCACTGACCATGCCACATTTTCACAGTGCTGCTCTAATAATGACAACAAACACCCCACCCGTTCCAGCCCCCAGACTCCTCATGATGTCACGTTTGGTAGTATGAAAAAGTTCCCAACATTCCTCAGATAAAAATGCACACAGCTGATTTGTTCTCTCTACAGCGGTGTATCAAATTCATTTGCAGTGATTAACATAAAAAGGATAAATAAAAAGAAAACATGTACTCATTCGTTAAGTCGATTAAAGCAGACTGGGGTCTGTGTCCGCCTGAGACTAGGTTTTGTAAAAAAAAAAAAATTGGCTGTGGGTGAGGATGTGTAAAGGGTGCTGCTGTTGTAATAGTGCAGACATCATATCCGCTTCACTGGCAGCACTTACCTCGCGAATGCTGCCCACACAGGCGGGTGCAGGAGGGTCCCGAGGTGCTAATTTGTAGTCACTTCTTTGTCCCCTATTTTAAATTGCTGAATAATCCAGTCTGACCTCAGGGACAACCTGTACCTGCTCTGGCACAGTGTCTCAATTCATATACGGTGTATTGATCATGAATGCCTATCAGTGATTTTCAGAAAGTGTACTTTGACCACATATTGGCACAGCTCAGTTCACAGCGCAAGTGTGCGATAATAATAAGGGGGGAAATAGCCAACCATCCACATCACTATGATAGTCTGAGTACTTATTAATGTCCTCATGTTGATCTCCTGCACTTCTTTGGACGTTTCTCTGACTCGATGCTGCGGAGCTTGCAGGATGTTTCGCAGCCGAGAGCCTGCGTAACATCTTCCAGTTCATTACTGGAAGCACTCACCATCTTACTCTGTGTCGTACTAGCGGTCCTTGGGTTAATCTGACTATTTCAGGCAATGGGGGGAAAACAAAAGTGACAGGCATTTGATGACTCTAGCCATTTAGAACAGCCCTTCCTGTGGAATTTCACACACTGTTAAGCCTGAGAAATAATGGGTTGTTTACAAGCAAATGGAGACAGTGTGTCCAACGGTGCCAAAATCGGGGTTCAGGGCTTTTGGGGTACAAAATGAATAAGCGTTGTCCTTCACGATGACTGTGTTGGGGGGCAGCCAGCTAGTGTCATTTGAATTATGCAGTCTGGTTCATTTTCAGGTTATAGAAACACGACAGGATACTGATTTGCATCATCCGAAAACAATCCAGGCCATTCCGACACGGTCTAGTTTGTCTTCAGAGAACACCGACTAGACCGTGTTTGACTCGCGCAGCCTGGTTCGAATGCTTGTGAAGTCGATTACCTCGGAAATCAAAATTCTGGGTGATTCATGAGGCGAATAGTGTAAAAGAATGTGCATATTTTGTTGCCAGTGAAGTTACTTGTCTTCTGTAACTGGAATAATGTGTCAAATCAAGTTCTCTGAGCTTGTATCAAATGTAGGAGGCGGTACACGCACATGACAGAGGAGATGGACAGCATGGCCGCTCCTCTCTTCCATGATGACATTTTACCATAAAGACTTGACAGAGGGACGGGTGAGAGAAAGTGAGATTATTGTGATGATAACTGTGAATGTAAAAGAATGATGCTGGGATGATGAAAAAGAGGAAACTGAGAGAAAGTGATCAAACCCAGTGAAATGTAT
>OMLC01095297.1:0-21077 GCA_900302585.1 Regalecus glesne | reverse complement strand
CTAGGCTCCATAACAGCCCAGCCTATCCAGCCACACCAGACCTTTCATGGAGCCACGTTCTCTGGTCCAACACTGCAATGTTTAACAGAGCACCGAATTTAGCTCACCCACCCAGTACCCTCCCCCTCCCCAAAGCCAGCCCTGCTAACATAGTGCAACACTCAGCCTCTTCATTTGAATGGGCTGCTGACATGTCACTATTCTCTGGGACCTGAGCCCAGAATGTTCCACAGGGCTAGCTAACCTTAGGGACAGAGTACAGCTCCTGACCAAGGCTTGATGACAAGGCTGTGGATGTTCACACGCATTGCCAAATCACAACAAAATAGGGAATAGTTGGAGGTATTAGGGATGAGGAGAAAAGTAATGAGTGACAACTGAACTGCTTTACGGGGAAAGTTTCTTAATTATTCTGCTTAAAATTCGTTTTATTATTTCTTTAAAAGTTATGGATCCATGTGCACTTTGAGATCGGTAGCCATTACTGGGATCCTCTAACTTCGGTTTACCTTATAAATAGCAGAAATGCATCAGAATTTATATACACAATTACTGGGATAATGTATTTATTTTGTCCACAAGGTTTATAAAGGTTCCAAGGTTCAAAGTTTGAACTAAATCATATCAACACAATATCAGTAATTGTCATTTGTTTGCATGATCCACATCTCGATCCACAACTCTTCAGCATAATCATGCAAAAACTAGGCCAGTTTATTCCAAATGCATTTTCAAATTCTAAGTATCTCAGTGGTAGAGCAAACAGTTTGAGAACTGATGACACAGAGGCTGCAGGTTCAAACCCACTGTGGGGGGTCAGGAAGGGCATTTGGCCTTCATCTCCCAAGCTCACTCCAAGTCAGTTTTCACCCCCACAACATGGAGATATCATGACATGTACAAATGGACCGCTCACATAAAATAATAGTCAGGGAGTAAGAATCAAGCATATCTGAGTGAAAGTTTAACAGCCGTTCTGTTCGGTGGTGGTCAAGAGGACCCAACCCACTCTTGGACTCTTGACCACAGCTCTCTTATGAGAGGCATAAGCTTATTCCCTCACTTTGATTACAATGGGGCTAAATTGCAAGAACAGCAATTGCTGAAGTGTAGCTTCAATCTTTTTTAAAGTAGTTTACATGCAAGGAAACTGTTGACACAAGAGTCTGGTGTTGAATTGCAAGAAGCTCTATATGGCCCTGGGCAAAAGCAATTTATGGTCGCATAAAATGACGTACGACGTGCTGCATAATACATGCAGACATTCACACCAAGCAAAACAGAACACCATTTTCTTTTTCAATTTCTGACTGTAATGTTACATTCTCAAGGGTTTTTCAGGCTCGAGTAACAAGACAGGAATATTCCCTGTGGCTTAAGCTAATGCATGCAGTTAGGTCCTTTGTTGCGTCAATGTCACGCTGAAGGTGTTCCTCCTGTCTAGGCTTTCAAAAAGTGGAAAGAATACATGCACTCTGCAGAACTGAAGTCTTATTAGGGCTATACATGCTTCATCTTTTCCAATTAAGATAAGTGTTTGTGCAAATAGGATGTGGACTGTGCAATGGCATAAGTGGTGTATTAGATCATCTCTTCAAACTAGTTCAAATAAATTATGTCCAAGTGCAACAGTACATTGCAATGACACGGGCTAAACTAGTACAGCAACTGGAATTCTTGAGAAGCAAACTACTAAAAATGCAAGGATAAATCTCTAGAAAACTATGCATGCGACTTCATCACACAGATAGGAACAACAGACCGAGCAGAATTATTTCCCAATTTAAACAAACTCCTTTCTGCTGCTATGAAGAGTGCTTTTAGAGCAGTTTTCATATTGTGATCTAGCTCTTAGATACCAGTGATGTGGGAGAGAAGACATAATGACCATAATCATGGCCTTTGAAAGATACATCAGTCTTGAAAAGACTAAACCAAATACAAAAGAATAATAACTTGGCGTATATTTGAGTTATACATGAAATTAAATTTGAAGTATATACAAACTGATAGGTCTTGCCCCTTGAACATAGTCTTCCATCAAGAAAACAAGTCACATGGGGCATTTTAATTTGCCATTCATATCCTCAATCAAGGGGGCAGTGATAAATTGCACGCTTTGGGAACTAACAAACCAGAGGCTTCAGGTTCAAACCCCCCATGGGACATAAGAAAGGGCATCCTGCCTAAATTCCCCACCCATGCTGCCCTGAGATGGACTGGTGACATGTCCAAGAGAGAGAGGGAGAGAGAGATAAGGACCATCCTTATTAAAGAATAACATTTAAAAAATAGATGTAAGGATTTTACACTGGCACAGTGTAGCAGTGAAGCAGATGCTGAAAAGATGAACATGGGCTTTTCTTTGCAGGCTAATTTGACAAGAAGAAACAGTTTTTCACCTAGTGATAGAACCTGGGTATAGGTCTAAAGCATTGTTCTTAGACCCCATAGCTTTTATTCACAGCCATGATAAGTCAGTTCTTTGTAAAACAGACTAAACTATCTGACTGTGACAGCTACTATCCTTAATATGATGAACGCCCACTGCTGAAGCATACTGTAGTTGCATTTCCTTTATTTGGTCCTTTGCAGCTACTTTAAATCAGGAGCTTTGCATGTGACTGAGTCTTAACCTCACCAGCTATACTTCCCCAACAGAGTTAGATAATAGTCCAATAACGACCGTGTTGAGAGACGCAAAACCCACATTTCAGAAGGTGTGCTCTGCTCAGTGACACCAAGTTGACCAGTGTGACAACTTCCCTAACAGGATAGAGGGACATCATGACATTTGGAGTCATATTAGGCCCAAATGGATATGGTCATCTCTTGCAGTGCCCCTTTCGATCCGTTGAAACCGAGGAGTCAGCATTCCTTAAATAACCATGGCACCAACACAAGCTGACCAACGTCAGGCAACAAAATCCTCACAGGTCTCCATTTCTTCCCATACCATTCCCATAGGGGGTGGTACAAGGGGGATTTGACAGTGAAGCATAACAAAAAGAAGATGAAGAAGAAGAAAAAGAAGAAGAGGAAGAAAACCCTGACATTGTGTAACCTGACCTTACTGCAGCCTATAGCCCATCCCTGGAAGTCGAGAGAGAAAAATTATTGCAGATAATCAGAAGCATAGCTTTCTTTCATGACTTTGTCCTGCTTAACTCGCATTTTAGAGCACTTTCATTTATTTCAAATGATGGCTTGAGAGATGTGTTGGAGGTTGAGTTTTCCAACCTTTACAAGAGAATTTCAGTGACAGCTGACCAAGAGCCTCTACCTGGTGATGCAATAAAAGTGCAGGCCAAGTGGGTCAGAAGAGCATGGTCATTCAATCCCAATCAGCCTCGTCCCTGATGTCAAGGAGGAAAGCTCAACCAGGAGTACTAAAGGTTTCTTTGGTAGCTTTGTGTACAGGGCAGGGGAGACCAGCTTAAGACCTAGATTTAAAAGCTCAGCTTTCCCATATAATGACTCCTTTTTGGGACAGAGCATATCAATGAACAGTTTGAAATGTAAATATATCAGATTTAGCTGCCAGGTTAATTTTCACCTGTTATCCAAAGCAGTTAGACCAGACTACTGCCCTACATCCTGAATTATGCCACCTCCGTAAATACGCACGTAAAAACACAAACAATAGCATTCTAACATCGATGTACAAACACGTGTGTATGCGTCACAATCTGGGTCAGTTGTGATAGCCCGTATGACGCACATGCCACTATCAATTACTTGTTGTTCTAGATAGCAAAATAATATCTATCATTACTACTATTGTTGGTTCCGGGGGGCTGTAGAAGTTCCGCAGTAGAGCATGTGCCTCCGAGTCAGGCATCGACCCCACCAGGGGGCATCAAGCCTGAATTCCTCAAGCTCCATCTACGTCCGTCTCCACCCCCACAACATGGGGACTAATCGTGATATGTAAAAATGAACCTAGACAATAATTGTTGGTTCACACAGCAAGACGTTACTGATGACTAAACGGCAAAGGCTACACAGTGGCTTACATTTCCTTACTGAGCCACATGATAGGTGCCAATACTGTGAGGTGTTGCTTCAAGAATGCAAAAATCACACTCCCAGCTTACAATACAACAATCACTGAGCCATTACCTCACCCCATGACAATGGGAGACCTCCGGCCAAAACAGAAATTAAATGCTGAGATTAACAGTAAACCCGACGCGTCTCCAAGAAACATGTCATTGTATTTCCCCTGAAAATATTTAGCATTGAAGACAGAAGAAGCCACTTGTATGCGCGATGACACATTCCAATAAACGTTAAATAACCTAATTCAACTTTTTTGCAATTTCCTTAAGTGGATTATTGAGCATGCAAGAAGATGAGTATTTAACATTAATTCAGCGATGGGGCCTAAAATGTTTGTTCAGTTTGTGAATCTACTGCTAACATTCTAAAAACAAACTTGAAAAAATATTTTTTTCAATATAATGGAGATCATTTTTCTCTTATGTGTGTGTGTTTCAGAAAGCCAAGATTTGACTGTCAAAAAAGCAAAGTATTCAATCAAAACAAACTAAAAGCTTTATTCTGGTCCTGCCACTAAGTTTCACAAACCCCAAAAAATAACCTAAGGTATAATCCTACAATGTTCTTTTCTCTTTATAACCTTGATCCTGATGATGCATATCTAGTCTCACTCATTTCCTTGCTCATGACGGAGCCAGTAAAAAAAAAGTCAGTGGCTCCCAGGGCTGCCAATCCCTTGGACAGGACTTCAGTTCACTCTGTTCCTCTTCTAAGATGTGCAAACAGAGCAACTGGCTGATGCTGGCAGGGAAGTCTGATACAGGGAACAGCCAGTAGATTTAGCACTGGGTACCTGAGGAGGATTTGACTACTATTGCACAATGCCCTTAAGAAGAACTCGCATACAAGTGCCTGTGAGTGTGTGTGCATGTACACACATCTCACACAATGAAGCCTTAATAGAAGAGAGAGGTCCATACATGTCACAATTAGCCCCCACATTGTGGGGTAGACATGGACTTAGAAGGAGCTAGGGGGGAGGGGGATTAAGGCCACATGACCTTGCTGACACTCTGCAATGGGTTCGAGCCTGCTGCCTCTGGTTTATCAGTTCCTAAAGCTTAAATTCTACCACTGGGGTACTGCAGCCCTACTGAAGCCTTAATAGAAATGTCACCAAAATCTGCATTCTGTCATTATTAATTCAGAAAATACAAAATGCTAATTTTACAGCTAAAGGCTACATTAAAATCAGTCAACAATGAAAAGGGAAAACTACTTTGTTAAATGGGATGTGTTAAACTTGATTAAATTGCTAATACATTTAGTGACAGCTGGTGAGTATTTTAACTGAGATTAGGTGGGGGTTGCTGTCCTCTCCATAAAGCCCATCTATTGCAAGTTGAGTTTTATGTTGGTTTGGAAAAGTATATACATTTAAGACTTCCAAGACAATGTAAAAATGACAGCTTGTGGGACTTCTGCAAATCCAATTTGTTCTTGGCAAAGACAGTGAAACTGAAGCAAAAAACCCATCAAACTGGCTTCATTCTCCTTTGCCATTGCTAAAGTATAGCTTCTAAAACTGAAAACTTCCTGGTGCTTTTCTCCCCTACCCTTACCCGTTTCCCGACTAGCTCTCACTCCTGAACACCAGCCACCATGATATCATCTTCCAATGTTACAGGAATGGCCTGTGACTGTCAACTCTCTTGATATTGCATAGCTCAAGAGGTAGGGTGGACGTCTAGTAATTGGGGATTGTTGGTTCAATTCCCGGCCCCTACACAAAGCGTGTTGGGGTGTCCTTGAGCCAGACACTAAACCCCCAACTGCTCCCTGAATGCTGCACAGTGACTGTGCTCACTGCCCCTATAAAATGGGATAGGTTAAATGCAGAGAGTGAATTCCACCAGCCTTGGTCGTGTGGCAAATAAAACTGTTCAACTCGATTCTATATTAAGCTCTTGTCATGTCCCTCTATCAAGAAAACAATGGATATCTACACAGCCTACACTTCATCAAATAGTAAATTTTCTTTACACAACAGGAAAATATATTCTATCTTCAGACTAGAACATGATATACTATGTGACATATGTGACTTTCCCATACAAGAGAGGTGTAAATGAAATGTTCTACCCAGGTATAAGCCAGAAGTACCAAACAATATCATACAAGATTCAAAGAGACTCGAGAAAACCATGTGTATTCTATTTAGTTTTGTCCCTTTTCAGACAAAGTAACAATATAAAAGCAGATTTAAACAAGTTGGCCATATCTCTTATGATTCAAGTGAGTAAAGTAGCAAGAGGGGCAGAAACAGAGCTGCTATCAGTCAGCCATAGAGGCGATATAGGTATATGCCTGAATTCTTTGAAATCAGTGCCAAGTTTTGTGAAAGAATATCAGAATTATGAACTGTAGAAAGCAGCAAACCACAATCCTTCTTGCGTGCATGCTGGTTCATGTCTCAGTCATTAAACGTTTATTTTTTTCATTAAGATACAAAAGGTATGAAAAAATATTGTTTTTCACATCGACATCACATTCTTTCACCGTGGCCAGAAAAAAAACACTTTTTGACCAGTCAAATGAAATAATCTGGGAACAGCCTTTTGTTGAAATAACCTCAAGAAATATAGATTGCATATTCTTTGCTGCACCAACTAGCAGGATGACAATGGCAATGTCTCAAAGAGTCCAGCGATGACAAATATTTCTGGGGTCCTTTTTTGTTTTAAAATGAGAAAAGTTAAATCAACATTGCATCTATAACTAGAAGTTACATCTGTCACAACAATTTTATTGTGTTGGCTTATCAGCTGAAGTCGAGCTGTATGCTGCCACCGAGGGAGGAGATAACGCCCTGTCCTCTCGGCCTGCCAGGTTTTTCCCAGTCAAATATTTATAGAACCTGAAACATTAGATGACCATCAAGACTAGCTAGCTAGCTGCATAAGGAGCCTAGCTAGCAATAGCAAAGCAATGCTAAATACATCAATCCTTGGTTCAGTGACCAGCTTTAAAGGCCAGCAAAAGCTGATAAGAGGAAGCTAATGATATGCCGATGTACTGAATGTTGGGATACTTGAGACGTCCTGCTCAAGTCATATAAGCATTCAATGACAACTGCTCAAGTTTCGGCTGAGAGACAATTCCCAAATCATCTACCATAGTTTATTAGTCTGATGTAGGCTCTTACTTGTGGACTAGAAATATAGGGGGAAATGGTGTAAATAATAGATGCGTAACGTTCACCACAACGTCTTTCATTTGCTGTTCCTTTTTAAATCCCTGTTAAGGTTTGACAGTTATTTGCCATCTCTGCCAAATTCTTTTGACAGCTCAGAAAACTTAATGAGAAACATATGTCTCCATAACTGAACTTATCTAGCGTTGAACGTTTACATTATTTGCTGTTCTTAACCCCTCAGTCCTTCTTCAACTTTGGGAAACTGTTGAACTAAGATGTGGGAAAGTACGCGCACGTACGCACACACCAATGCAGTAAAGCTGAGCTATAAGGAAGGGGTTAGCACTTACTACCAACAAGGACCTTAATAAATTCACGTGTTACTTCTCCAAAACAAAATCAAATGAATGTGAAAGAAGCCCGGGTGTTGAAAACCAAGCCCTAACCGGGCAACTGGACGGGATGGCAAGTCATTAAGACAAGAACAGATAAGCAACATAGCCTAATTAAAAACGCTACAGCCTACCGCTGTAGCGTTTTAAAGCAAGGGGAGGCGAGCAGGAGTGAGGGACCTCACTCCGCCTGTCACAGCTGCCCGGGCGGAACTCACACCAGTATAGTCGTTTTAAAATGAAACCTGCCGTTTACCTTGTTGTCCTGGTATCCCTCCAACGCCTTCAACGCGCTGTCAGTGAGTTTGACATGGAAGACGGAGACATTATTGCCGTTGCTCACTCTTCCACAGGACAGCCCGTAGCACTGCTCCTCCTTCAACGCCGCCATCTTGCTACCATTTCCACCACGCGCACGCACTCCAGTCGTAAACGCGGCGCCCCGTCGTAAACTAAGCGCTCAACCAGTGGATACGCACCCAGCGGCCGGCGGGGTAACGGCCTGCCGAGCCGACGACGTCCGCCTTCACACAAACCTCATTATCGCCACCGGTCCTTCACTTCTCTTAAGCAAACCGGTTTTTACTTTAACTTGGGATGTACAAATCAAGGTTTCAAGCGTCGAGAAAGCCACTGTTTAAAATAGACCATTCTATTCGTCTTCAGTTTCGAGTGGTGAAGACACAAATGCAGAGGAAAAATAAATCACGCCTTCCTCTCCCAGCGCCACGGAAGCGGCATTGGGAAAGCAGACGTGCGTAGGATGGGGAAAATATAAGGTCATATGTTACGTCAACGACACGTCAATGTCTGACAAAAACCCCACGCCGAGTCGGGAATGTCCAGGTAGCAAATGAAGAACTGGCAGGGGGAAGGGTAGGGGGAAATGTTTGTAAAAGTTATCTCTTAACTTCTAGATGGAAAAATCTTTTACAAGATCCCAGACTTTGAGATAACGGCCATGGCTAAAAAAGTGAGGCAAACACAATTTCAGATAAGATATAACACGCCGATATTCTCAGCGTGATTTTGGCTTCTAAGTGAATAAGAACCGTTTTAAAACGTCACAGTATAAACCTTAATGGACAATGTGCATGACAGGCCGCAGCCCCCCCCCCCACACACACACACCACCACCATCACCCCGGGGACAAATTGTGGAGCTGAAATGCTGAGTGCACATTGTGATATGGGTGGACTAGGAGAACTTGATGGCATTAGTCCTGGTGGCTGGCATATTTCATGCTCACGGTCAAGCGATTCCAAAGGATAGAAGAGGCTTTTCTGCCAGACAACTTGGCAATATAACAGAAAAACAAACCTCTGGCACTGCTTAGTTATTTTTGAAATGCCGTGCTGGAATAAAGGGTAAAAGTGGCTGAAGAAAACGGTCAAAGAAAATCATGTAGTCGAATAAGATCAGAATAAACAAACTCAATAGAATAAACAAGCTTTTATTTCAATAAATATAAAATTAACAAATGAAGGGAATGAGAGAAACACAAGCATCTGTAATCACTTGTCATCAACTAGCGACAGCCTTGTTTGGGCGTGTAAAATGTTGAAGGAATTCCATAATCTCATTGATAAGAAAAATGAATGAGAAGAGAAAAATCTAATAAATGAGCAACATTGAAAACACCTAGACTTCCAACCTTTTAAACCCCCCCTCTCAAAAAAATAACCATACAAAAAGAAGAAAAGGAAATTGTATTTAAAGGTTCATTCTTCAACATTTGGTCTTTATGATCAAAGAGTGAGGTATACTTGCATGAAATAGTGGTGTTTCTTATATCTACTCCAGTGATAAACATGGACCATTAACCAATTTCTACCGATATGAAAGGATAAAAGAAAATAGGAAACAGTTGATTGTATTTCTTCTGGCTCAATGTAAATAAGCAGAGTTTAGTAAAGGAGTCAGAGAATAAGGACACAGCCCAAACATCTTGCAAAGGAGAAAGGACCACAGAATAAAGCATCAAAAAGAAGAAAAAAACATACTTTCTCTGAAATAAGGACAATTTAGCAAATTCAACTGCAATTTCAAGCTTTATGATGACATAGGGCCATTTCACAGTAGCTATTTAAAATGAAAAAAGGTCTCAAACATAGCAGAGGAACCTCAGCACAGTCCGTGAACTGACTGACTCTTCCAAACCCTTTCCAACAAAGTTCAAAGGCACTGCCAGATGTCTAAGTGCTTCTTTGTTTGGGATCTCACTTTGAAGGGGCTTGGACTGGCAATCACAGGTTTGATTTAATTTCTGGCAGCTATGACAACAGATAATGCTACACCACCAATGGCTACAGCAGTGGCACCAAAAAGCCACTTCCAACTGAGACCCTGGAGAAATAAGAGTAGAAAGGGTAGAGTGGGATTAACATCATGATGAGACACAAAGCTCAACAAAAGGGCTCCATTTCAAAAGTTTAGATATTTGTAAGTTTATTAATTTCAACACATAAGAGTTTGTAACTCTAATTTTACAAATGTTACTCTGGGAGTAGCTCCTTATAAGTGACCAGTTTAACTAAATGGCAGTTTGAAATCTAATCTTACAAGGGCTACTTATGTCTGATGGTAAAATTCTAATGTTTGCTTGTTCACTTGACTATATACAGTGAATCATTTCCTAATGAATTACAGACGGCTAAGGATTGTTTGATGACAGACATCATGCAAGTTTACTTCTGGATTTTGATAAAAATGACAATTCAAGGGTCTCACCCACGAAGACTTGGCCCAGTGTTTCTGTGTGCTAGTGCTGCTACTGCTGCCACTGGCAGGGTTACCCAGCATCTTCTTGTACATGGCCTGCTCTGCACCCTTCTGCTCTGAGTGTCTCTTTACAAGCTTGGATAGCTCTGCGTGGATAGTCTTTACAAAAGAGAGAAGACAAAGAATGTAAGGAAAACAATGAAGGCCACAGTCAAACCTGTGGGATATACAATCACTAATATATGAAGAGCCGTGGTGGCTTAGCAGGGACAGCGCACACCTGGGAGTCAGGCATTGTGGGTTCCTATTCCGCTTTGAGTGGTCACTAGATTAGAAAAGCTCTATATAAGAACAAATCCAAGTCTGTTATGTCACACATGCACATAACACCACTTCAAAACACAACATTTCGATTAATTGTAGGTGGATACACTGAACACAGCCTAGAAATGAGGAAATCCAAACCAATCACTCTTAAGTGCAGTGAGAATCAAATATCTCAACGCTATGACTTTGAGTGAACAGCACAACCATGACAGATGTCTTTTTTGATGATGGTGTATTTGATGATGACAATTCCCATAATGGCCTTTGCCAATTAACAAGGTACAAGCATCCAAGGTCCAAGTCATTCAGTAGTATTATAATGATGTCAGAGCTTTTAGAAAAGAATCTAGCAACACATTTTCCATCACTGCCGGCGAAATGGAGGAACCAAATGGTCATTCTGCAACACTGTGTGCAGTTATACACGCCGATCCATTTCTGTGCTGCAAAACATTCCAACACTCCATTAAAGAGCCCAGCCACTGTGGGATATGGATTTCAGCTATACAGTAGTTTTATGAACATTCCATTTCAACATTAGCATGGTATTCTAAACACTTGCAACAAATTTACAACACCTAGTTTCAAGGGATTTTTGCTCTTATATGGAAATTAAATATTTTTGGTGCAAGCGTAAAAAAAGGTGAATATTTTTTTTACTGTTTTCAATAAGTAAGACCAGCAAGTATAATATCAATATAGAATTCAATGCAATTTCTTTCAGCAAACTTATGATGCAACTATGGGCATTAATTTAGCACATCAGATAGTTACATCACAGTACATTTTTAGTCTACCTTTTAAGACATCTGTGAGTGAGGAGTGGAGAATGGTTGAATCTCCTCCTCTAGGGTCTCCCATTCCCAGTGTGTTACTAAGATTAAGCATCTACTTGTAAGGCATCACATTTCGGCAGGGCATCCACAGAAATGTTGCTGACATCCACGCCCCACAGATTCATCTCTATCCATAAGGATAAGACTTAAGAGCAGTCTTGCCTCTAGCACGATTTTTTTCTCACTATAGAATATAAAAGGTCAATATCATTTTGATATCAGGATGAATAACTTGAGCTTAAACTTCTGAAAGTGCCTTAAACTTAAGGGAATACAATATAACCGTGCATGTGGCAGACACCTTGGGAGATCATGCAAAATGTCCTTGGCACAAATCTGGTTGCCAGAAAAAAGCATCTGCGATTAAGTACAACTGCCTGCAACCTAGAATATGCATGTTTGCAATGCTTATGAGATCTGCAGAAGACTGAAGATAGTAACCGTACATATAAGCTAATGCTAATATACAAGATTATCAGTTATCAAATGTAGTTCTGTACAATGTTTATGAATTGTATAAAAAGGTATTTGACCAATTGGAATGAAATTAGGGGATTCTGGACGCAAGGGCCAAGCTATTTTAGCTTGCTTATTGTCCAAGAAGCTGATGTGCAGTGCTGAGCTCTCTCATATGGCCTTGTATAGCCAAAGAATTAGCCTGTATATGCAGAGCAAAAACAGCAGCGAAGCATTAGATATGACCAGTGTGAGGGGCACAAAGGGACAAACCTATTTACAGCAACAACATGAAAACAGATCCACTGAAAAGATGAGTCGGCAGAACAACCTACTTTATGGTGTGACCTATGTGATGTTTTGTAATTTGGCACCATCTACTGGGCATTGGTGAGACTCCCTTTTTAACACAGGTGTCTAAAAGAAACGTTGAGATCCTGTAAGTACCTTGCTACTTGGTTCCAGCTTCAGTGCCTTCCTCAAGGTCCGTATGGCCTCAGCATATTCACCCTGCAGGGCCAATACCTATACACAGTGTACAATATTAAATATGCTTTTTTTTTAAGAAAAAGGACTTCAACTATAATCAATATAGACACTATATACACACATACACTGATACTCAGATCAAGAATATGAGAGACAAAGAGTGAGAGAAAATAATACCTTGCCCATGCGGAAGAGTGCTTTTATGTTTTCTGGCTGGTGGGCCAATGCTGAGACACAAGACTTCAGTGCTGCATCATAATGGTCAAGCTTCAGCTGAGATGCAGCCATGTTATTTATACACTTCACTTTCACCTCCATCAGTTCTTTCTCCTCCTCAGGGGTGATGTCCACTGCAGTAGCAGAAAAAGGCAATGAAAAAGCACATCAAAGAGATTATCAGAAATACATCACAAACTATTCCAGCACCTGGAAAATGTATCAGAAAAAATCCCAACATTCCCAAATACAGATACATCTCATGATGACTGGGCTTCATCCTTCTTGTCTCTGGCAAGTAGATTACCTTTAGAGCTAGACTCAGTGATCTGCAGGGCAATGCTGTAAGAGTTGACAGCGAATGCATAATCCCCACGCTGGTAGTGAGTGTTACCCCTCTCTCTCTTCTGGCCAGCCAAGACAATCCTCTTTGCAGGAGACAGGAGCTCTAGGTCTGGTGCATCCGTGGCTTCCAGCAGTTTCACCTCCAGGGTCAACGTAGCATTAGGGGGAATTTCGGGGTCAATACTGTCGGGGAAAACCGGCCCATTCAAGTTCAGAAATATTAGTAATTAGACCCTTAATCAATGCAAAACACACAGTGATGCTTACAATTTGTTTTATCACATGCCCTTCTGAAGTACACATCCATGTATGGGATCAACTGGATTGGTTAGATCATAGGGGCACCCAGGAAGAAAGCCTCAAGAACCGGTAGAAGTTCAGTGTTTTTGCTCAAGGACATTTGGCAAGGGATGGAAACAATGGCTATATCAGATGATTGGCCACACAACAGCCTTCCTAAGCCATATTCCACTGTTTTGAAGAATCAGCTCAATTAGAACAAAATGATCTCAAAGAATGAGAAGAGACACGGAAATTAAGTTAGTGTGATTTGGGGAGAGCTTGAGAAACAGAATCGTCATACCTAGGACTATAATAACAGATAAAAGAACAGTCAAGCACAAGCTAGTGTTGCCTGAATATTGGTCAATGTCAAGCAAACAAGTCTGTCAGTGACAAAATCAACCATGTATATGGCTTCGTGAAGGCCAGAATGATAGCCAATGATAACATGCTATCAGAGGACACAGTCTGCTAAGTTACAATATGAACTGTGGAGAGAAATATCACTCATTCCACTTGATATTTCCGCATAAGTGAAAAGTAAAAGCGCAAGTAAAAACGCTGTATGAAAGTTAATGTTGTGTTGGCATTGAAAGAGGCATTTCCTGGAAATAAAACTAAGCTGTTGACAGGCTTTCTTTACTGGACTGTCACAAAATGTTCCTCTTTTCTTTTCTCTAAACTGCAGTGGGAAAGCAGTCCGACTGAAACAAATTGCCTACCTCCCCAGGGCACCATAGGCATATTTTGCATCTGCTTGAATGAGGGCCTTCTCTTCTATTTCCATGAGCTGCACTGCGAGATCCAGTGCCTGAAAGCAGAATCAGCAGATTGTCGTGGGGTAAAGATACAGCAAAGCAGTATTAGCTGCTGCTATGAGTAAACTTAAGGTGTAGAATCTGTATAACCTAAAATATTTGTGAGTTCATGCCATACAGTCCAACCCCCCCCCCCAAACACCAACAACAACGTGTGTTTGTGCAAATTACTCTTACCTGAATGACATCACCATCTCCTAGAGTGAAAGAGAGCTCAGACTGTTCCTCTACAAGTGTGCCATCAATCAAGGAGGTCTTCAGATGAATCTTGACATTTTGTCCCTTCTGTGGCCGGCTGTCTCGTCCTTTCCCTGCTTCAAAGATTTTTTTCTTCAGTTGATCGTTACCTGAAAATGGATAAATGAATATAAACATTGACCAGTGAGACCAAATAATGTTTAAGAGTCATCACAAACAACATTTATAGTGGTTATTGCCCAAGTGCTTTCATACAAAATGTCCTCCCAACCAAAAAACAAATGAGTAATGAGCAAAATCACCAAAATTCCCATAAAGGTTTTGAAATTCATTTGAGGTGGATGGAGGATAAGATAATGATATTCCTTTATTAGTCCAACAGGGGGAAATTTACAATGTTACAGCAGCAAAGAGAAAATCACAATCGGAGAAGGATAACATTTAAACAGGCATAAAATATATGAAAGTAATTTTAAAAAGGGGAATTATTACAAAATATGAACAACATATACAGTACGAAAAGAAAAAAAAATCAGATGATATGCAATCCAGTTGTACATCTTGTTATGAATTTGGTCTGTTGGTGGAGCAGTGCTGATTATAGTCTGACAGCTGTAGAAAGGAAATACCTGTGAAAATGCTCCTTCAAACACTTTGGATTCACCAACCTGTCATACATACCCACATTTTAACCAAATTTTTAAAAAAAACACAATGCCAAATGAATTGAACCATATGTCCAGATAATTTTCATGTGAGCATAGGCAAATGGGAACAGATTCAGGTGGATGGAGGAAATAAAGATCATCTTTTGTCTAACCGATAAAAAAAAAAAGATAAAAGTAATTTCAGGCAGGAAACAGCAGAATAATGTATCTATTTATCAAGCTGTATGACCATCATAAGCAATATAACACTACCCAGTACATTTTACATTTGTCTTCAGAAAGTATTGAATGTTCCCATCAGCTGAATTAAGATACGATTCAGTTCTTGGTACACTGTACTGTACATCTTTCATGTCTTGATGCATGCTCAATAATCCAGGTATGGAAATCACAAAAAAGAGGTGAATCAGTTCAACGGAGGTGAATCAGTTCAAACATCCGATCCAGTTGAACTGATTCACCTATTTTTTGTGTACATCTTTCAGTTTTTTGCTTTGTTTTGGTTTAAACATCTGATGGAAAAGCCCCTTGATTTGCTTTTGATGTATGATGTGACATTTAATTGTTGGCTTGAAATGTATACTCAAGTTAGCTACAGCCGGGCCTCCTGTGGCGTAGGGGGTTAAGGCGCTGTTCAGCGCGTCTCTGTGTCATGCAGTTGGGTGTTTGAATCCCGGCTGCACTGTTTCCAACCACGGCCAGGGGTCCATAGATAGTGGGTCATAATTGGCTAAGCCTCACATGGGGATAAAAGTTAGGTTGGATAAAGGATTTAATAAAAAAAATTAAAAAAGGCAAAAAAGCTTAGCTACAGGCACCGAGATAGAGGATTTAGAATCTGAATCAGTTTATTGGCCATGAAGGTTTTCATACATGGAATTTAAATCTGGTTTGAAGGCTCTCACAATTACTTTACATAGAATGACAACACAACATTCTTCAGATATATACACAATGATTGACTATGTAAACAAAGTGAAATAAGAGGTAATAAAGTGCAATGGTGCAGAGAATATATCAAAAATACTGACATTTATCAGTCTTATTATCCAGAGAAATCTAATTGAGAATGTTGATTACAGAAGCAGGAGTACTTTTCATTCAAACCGTTTCCCACATTCAAACAGTGGGGCTGTCCAGATCCAACACATCAAACAGTAATTGGCCAATAAAGAAATTGAAGGTTAAGAATAGGGTTGGGTATAATAAGGAATTATATTGCATTGGAATTATATTGCACTGGTACTGATACCGGGAACTCTTACTAATACCATTTTTTATAATGTTTATTGGCACCTGTTTTTATCATGCAGTAAAAAACATTATTGTTGGTAATTGCCAAATATCAAGAGCCCCCTCATATTTACAAAATAATACAAATATAATGTTTTTCTTGTTGGTAACAACCAAACATCAACATAATATTTATAACAGCAGCATACTGAATAACGTAAAGGAACATGTAGTTATTTTGAAGCGATACGATTATTGGCTGGGACAGGCAATAATATTTGTTCTGTAAGAAAATCCGCATATCGGCCCTTTCATGACTTCTCTATGCTGACTGTATTGCCTCCTGTGGAAAATCACTTGAATATATTAATGCTACCTATGGCACTGGTAATAAGCAACATTAGCTTGAGTTCAGACTTACTGATCAATTTGATACTGGTATCTTAAAAGTATCCATACTCTGTACTCACACCTAGTTAAAAAGCTTTTCTCAAGGGCATCCTATGAAGTGTCTTGATAAAGAAAACATTTTAAATGGATCTTATAGTGTATCTGGTTTCCACAGCCATTTAAGTTTTTACAAGCTGGCATGGGACTCAACTTAGTAAACTTTAAGTTCTAAACCTACCCTTGTATCCTATTGACAACTGACTGCCTGAGAAGTACAAGCTTGAAATATGGCATCTCAAGTCAGACACTGATATCCTGATGGCACAGGAGACATTGGGCTAATTCCATGATTGTGCTCACTTACCCAAGACATCCAGCCATTCTTCTACCAAAGTTTCATGGGTGTCAGTATCTGTAGTTGCTTTTGTATTTCCGGATTCCTCTCTCTTACTCTGGTTCCCACCTCCTGCATCTTCAAGGGGAGGTGGTTCATCATCAATATCATCATCATCTAATACCTCAAAGTCTTCCCCGCTGTCCAGCAGTGAGGTCTGTCCAGACTGCTTCATTGTCAAAACAGTGTCATGACTCTCATCTGCTTCAATTGTCTCTTCTTTCTCCGTCATCTGTTAAATTAAATAAAACAGATATAAACCTATGACTTCTTAAAAATTAATTTTCCAAACAGCTTATCTTAATGAGGGTTGTCAGATGATGGAGCCTATACCAGCACTGATTGGATGGAAAGCGGGGAATCCCCTGGACAGGTCACCAGTCCATTGCGAGGCAGACAGACAGATTCCTGCACACATTTACATCTACGGGCAATTTATCATCTCTGATTCACCTGCCTTGCATGTCTTTGGACTGTATGTGTGTGTGTGGGGGGGGGATTGGAGTCCCTGGGAGGGACTTGTTTTATGGGTCATGATTAGCTCCCACATTGTGGGGGTGGACATGTATTTAGATAGAGCTTGGGGGATTAAGGCTGGATGCCCTTCCTGACGCCCCACCGTGGGTTTGATCCCACTGCTTCTAGCTCGTCACCTCCGGAGCGAGTACTCTAACCACTGGACTACAGTTGCCCCCCAGAAAATATATCAGCAATATTGAAATAAATGTTAGCAGTCTCAACTGACTGCAGATATCCAAACCCTTATAAACAGTGCAGTGACAAAAACAACAATTGGTTGTTTCATATGCAAATCAACCAGAGTTATAATGGCCATACGCAATATTCACAGAGGATTAGGGAAAATAGTTGCAATCAAAATTGCAATTCTCTACATTTAACCCATTCTATTGTATGGGAGCAGTGAGCAGCCACCATTTGGCGCCTGGGGAGCAGTTAGGGGTCCAGTGTCTTGCTCAAGGACACCTAAACATTTTTTTCTGCAGGACCGGAGATCAAACCTGGAACCTCCTGATTGCCAGACGATTGCTATACCCACTGAGCAATGCCGCCCAAAGGGATGGTCATCTCCTTTTCACATGATTGCCTTTTCGATTACCCATTCTAACCAGCATTGAATGAGGAGTCAAAGTGGAACTGATTCAACTTTCTGTGATTTGCTTAACTGGATTATTGAACATGCAGAAAGACATCCTACAATAAGTGCATTGGAGCCCTGATAGGAACACAATAAAGAGGCAACAAAGACTTTTTGTTGGGCCATCAAAAAGAAGGCTATTTTGGACAGGAGTTACTCTCCAACTGTGGTTCTGCCAGCTATACCTCCTTGGTTTTTACCATGGATAGATAGATTTGAGACTTCTTGAGGTGTTGAATGTGGGCTAAATTCTAATATATCTTTACTTCATACACTGAAAAGAATTACTATCGTTATTTACAGATTTGTAGAGATGATTCTGAAGACCCAAAAATAGGAAGAATAGCAACAATAGTTATCCCCGAGCGTAATGTTTAGTATGGGAAGAGACTTGATGTTATCTCTTTGCTTGTGAAATGATTGGCACGGTTATTGCTTTGCAATGGGTAATGTCGTGCCAGAGAGAAAGGCAATTATATCTGATTCATGTAGAGCTTTTGAGTAAAAAGACAACAACAAATCAAAGTTCATTGGAGGATTTATTGTTTAGAATACTACAATCACTTGTTATAATTCATCAAATGCATCTGTTAGTTTTGTGTGGGCCCCAGCCCATGTAGGAATTGATGGGATTGAAATGGCCGGTAAAGCAGGAAAAAGGGCTTTGAAGGGTAGGAATAATTATACAACAGTAAAAATAAGTAAGTCACAAACTAAAGTGCAGATTAAGGCACAAATCAAAGAGATGTGGCTAACAATGGGACTAAGGAAGTAATGGACGACCTTTTTTTAAATTTTATAAACCGTGAGCTGAGAGTGATGGGTCAGGAGGACAAAATGGGAAAGGAAGCATTATGATTAAATTAAGTTATGCTCAAGGTGATTGGAATGCATAATAAGAGAGAGGGTGAATATTGTTGTGAGGACGAAAAATTGGATCATGTATTGTACTGATAGAAAAATGACTCCAAGAAACACTATTTAGCAAATGTGCTTAGATGGATGGGAGAGCAACGTATCAGTAATGTTTTGAATAAAATCTTCGTGGTAGAGTGCCTGATTCGGGAACTGATGGGCCAAATGTTCCAGGTTCGAACCCACAATGGGGCATCAGGAAGAGCTTATGGCTTTAATCCTCTACACGCCATCGAATACCGTGTCAACACCCACAACGTTGGTACCATTCCTGACATGTAAAATTGGAACCCTCTCATAGGAAATCTGTAGGTAATGGAATATCCTAGAGAATTTAATCTGATCAAGAATAATGAGTAAATTTAGAGAAGTAGTAATATTTACAATGCATGTCAATTAAGTTTACTGTTTTATTATATAGTGAGTGGCAAGAATACACGCGAAAGCTATTTGAAGGGGAACCAAAAAGAAGACGCGGAATGCATCTTGGTACATGTAGGCACTGCCGACAAGGCTCCACGATCAGGAGTATTCAGATTTGTCTATAGACGTAGCACAAGCTAAAGTATTTATTACTTCAATTGACTATATCTGCAATGAACACCTTTTGGACAAACACATAAAAACTGGCAAAATGTCCCACTAATATCAAGAGGGCTATCGTCCAACTAACCAAATTCAGTTGCCAAAAAGTAAACACGAGTTTGGCTACTAGGGTGTCAATGCGTTTCTAGTACTTTCTACTAAGTTTAGTACCGTGTAACTATCCATCCAGACAGCTTACCGGCTAAACTAATGCTAACTTACGTTAGCTAAGCGCTTATCAAGCTAGCTTTCATTAGCTGTTGCTTAACGTTAACGTTAGCTGTCCGGTTAGCTAATCAGCTTTTAAGGAGGTGATGTTGGCTGTCCCTGCAAAGTCTTGCCACCGGTTTCATCTTCAAATAGAGCATGAAATACAATTACCAACGAGGGATAAATTGTCTTAAGAAATGGTAAATTGATGCCGAACTTACCATCAAATAGTATGCTGCCTTCTTTAGTTGACAGGGAGAAGATAGATGCTCCGGGTCGGTTGGTCTTTAAGCAATCGTTTTCACTTCCTGCTAACCTTGAGGCTTCTGCATTCCTATTGGACGTTTCCATACAACACATGCTCCCATTGGCGGTAAGGACCACGTGTTTTGTTTGTTTTAGTTATGATGGTTTTTTGTTGTTCCCAAATCATGGACATAAAGTACGATACCGATGCAGAAAATAAATAATGTCACATGTTCATGGGAACGGAATCAACATTCGAACGCTGCTAGGCACCACCTTCAAATCGCCTTCTAGCAACGTTTTAACTAATGTATTTAGCAGTTATCCTCAGAAAGACAGTCATTACACGGGAGGAATTCGTTGAAAGTTTGAACAAGGATCCCTCATACATTTAAGATTCGTCCTCGCATCTCTTGTGGGTTGTTCCAGATACTTCTCCAAAGAGGGAAACCATCCCGATACTATAGATGTGCCCCTTTAAACAAGTTGCAGGTGTTTGCGGAAACTACCTTAAAAATGACTTGATTATTTTAGACTGCAATGGCGATCATTGTAACCCAAAGCATAAAATAGAAATTATTCATCACTTGGGGAGATTGAATTACACGGTCCAGCTTAATTTCTAAACTACAGGTGTATTTTTTAACAATAGTTGTAAATTAGTTTCTCTCATACACACACGCGCGCGCGCGCACACACACACACACACACGAATTCATTTGTGTGACTTAATTGAGAAAGAGATTCAAACAACCGGGAAAAATCAAATGACATTTATTATTGATGCATTGTTTCTTTTTTGATAAGCAAATTATCTGTTTTCCTTTCAGTCTAAAGAAACTTTACAATATAAAGAAACATACAAAGGACATCTTTTTTTTACCTACACAAGACACCTAAGTCCCTAAGACAAGATTCTGAACTATCCTACCATGAAATACAAAGCAAACCCAAGAGACAGACTGCTTCATATTGAATACTGCCGTGTCGTCAGAAAGGAC
>OMLC01095279.1:0-11752 GCA_900302585.1 Regalecus glesne | reverse complement strand
AGAGACCGCATGAAAATGTGACACAATTACAACTTTTATCAGAACCAATCCATAGCACAAAATTTTCAGACTTTGATAGAAAGCAAAATGTAGTATCTTTGTAACGAGTGTCGAGGTTGATACAACTGATGTCATCATCACTTGTTTTATGACTTCCATTTTGCCTCCACTCCAGCTAGTATCCGGGGTTGAGAATTGGTGCAACTGATTGTAACAGCTGCGATACTGAGAATTTTTAGACATGTCAGTTCCCCCGGATTCTCACGTTTAGGTGTAAATGCTCATACACACACATGTTGTCTGTACCGGTACGCATGTTTTATTCTACAAAGTCACATTTCCAGATAGATATTCATGTATTACACAAGCATGACTTAGAATTATACACATTCTGTGTGTGTGTGTGTGCATGTGTGTGTATGTGTGCGCGTGTGTGTGTGTGTGTGTCCCTTCCTGTCTGTCTAGCCCACATGAAAACAGACAATGGCAGTTTGTAATAGCTCATGAGGTGTCATCTATTATCAGGTATCTGGAGAGCCTTTTGCGTCAGGCTAGCAACAGCCTCATCGTGCACTATCCCTTGATGAATTGCTTCGTCAATCAAGCTTCTGAAAATGAGCCAAGCTTCAAAGCAGAGGAGTACTCAGACATATCAGGTGAGCATTTAATGCCTTGTTTGAAATGCAATAAAACAAAAAGCTTTTCAAATGACGCCAGCCTCTCTGCCTTCCTAACTTGAACATGTATAATGGTCACTTGTGGACTGATAATCTATTTTGTCAGGACTCAAAACCAGTCACGACATAGTGTAAACTTTGTTACCTCTGTTTTATTACAGACAAGCACACCTGTTTATATGATGAAAAATGATTCTAACATCTAATCAGTAACCTTTTAATGAGACGTTAATCAGATAGAAATAGAAATAGTGCAGTGGACTGCAGAATCAAAAGCCATACCCATCTCTTTTAATGGCAGGGGTTACTGAAATGTATTTTAGAATATTTGGAAGATATTGATTTTCATTGTCCATGACCAGGGGAGTTGATGGTGATTGTTTACAATGAAGTCAATTAAGTTTCATCACAGCCATCAAAACTGTTAGCATTATTTAAATCAGCTTCATAAATCGATTAATTCTACAATAACTACTACATTTTCCATGGCAGGGGTTCAATTTAGAAAGGAATAAGAATTATACCTGTGAGCAATCCCGAAAAATCATCGTCCCCATTACCTTTGTTAGAAACCACTGTGTTTTGTGACAATAATTATTTTTCTAAATTGCTGATCAGCCATGGTGGCTAATTAGTAGAGTGCATGCTTTGGGAACTGAATGAGCCAGATGTTGTAGATTCAACCCTAGTATGGGGTATCAAGAAGGGCATCTGGCCTTAATCCCCCAAACTCCATCTAAGTCCATGTCCACTTCCACAATGTGGGAACTAATCGTGAAATGTGAAGATAGACCCCTCGTCAGTATATTTGGTTGGCTGTTAGGTGAATTGGAGACCGAGTTGTCCATGGGGATGAATGGTTAATGAGTAACTCCATTTGATAGACTAACGACCTGAGTGTCTCCTTGTCTTCCAACCAACAGCTCTTGGTTCCCTGTACTGAATTAAGTAGGCATAGAGAATAAATGACTGAAAGAGTGGATTTTTTTAAATGAGTGAATGTCCTTTGTGAGCATCATAACATGCCAGCCCTAGAAGCTTGTTAATGACCAACTGAGTCATTTCAAGACACACATACACACAAAAACTTTTCTTTTACAACTCTGTTTTCCATTTGATAATAATATGAATGTTTTCCCCCCTGTGCTTAGAGTGTTTATAAAATCAGGCCCAATAATGACTCACTTACCTGATATTCAGACACTTCCCTTGTTTGAAAGGTTGTGCAGAGGATCATTCAGGGCTCAGAAGGAGCGCAAAATTATTAACTGTTAGCGTCCTCTCACTTCCTCTGTGAGGCTGGCTTCTCTGCCCCTGGCTCCAATAACATCCACAGAGTAAGATGAAAGAAAATTAACTATAGAAATCCCTGAAGGGAAACTGGATGTTGTAGGCTGAAACAGTGCAAGTAGACAAAATACAGCATAATTAAGCAGCTTCTTTGTGGACCCTACATAGTACAGTCTGGGAAAGGATACCCTTCAAAAATAAAATACTCAGTTACTTGAGCCAGGTCACAACCTTGTGGCACAACAGTAGCATGTCTGACTCCATCCAGATCAGAAAGTTGCATGTTCAAGTCACGTCCGAGTCAGGCATTTCCCCCCTATCTTCCTCCATGTTACATATCAAGTCTGGTATACCAATAATAACACTCACTCCACCCTCATTCTGCACTGAACCTCAAAGTAATGACAGATAACTATGTCTAATCCTCTGATCAGATTAGGGCTTCCTGCTGTGCAATATCTGAAAAAAAACCTAATTGTTGCAGCTCTCATCTAGGTTTGTGAAACTGCTGCTTTAAACTTAAATGAGCTGCCTCTTACTAGCAATCACACATCCTGCCCCATAATTACTAAACCGTCGACAAATACTTGTAATAAAACAAATCCAATTTATGTTTGTGTGTTGATGCCACGTTAGTTGTCAAGGTTTTCAAGCAAAAACTCACTGCAAGCACTATCACCCCCGCAGGCATGCCATAAAGACCACTTCCTACCAGACAAACTCAATGACTTTTGCTTATTTTTGAGGTAACCAACAACAATAGGGCACAAACAGTACTATCATCCCAACCAACCAGGTACTGAAGCAGTCCACAGCTGGGGTAGAGAAAGCCTTTGCCAATGTCAACCCACACAAGGCCGCTGGGCTGGACAACAGAGCTGAGCATGTTCTTAAGGACTGTTCAGAAAAGCGGAAATATGTCTTTGCCGACATCTTCAGCATCTTTGTCAGTCAAGCAGTAGTGCCTCAAAGGGGCCACCATCGTGCCCCAAAAGTCAAACCCAGCCTGTATGAATGACTTCTGCCCCATTTCCCCAACTCCGGACGTTCTGAAATGCTTTGGATGGCTTGTCGTCCAGCACATCAAGGCCGGCCTCACTGCAAACCGAGATCCCCAACAGTCTGCATATAGAGCCAACCGATCCATGGAAGACACGGTGTATACCGTATTCCACTTCACTTTGTTCCATCTAGAAGAGAAGGACATCTATGCCAGGGTTCTCTTCATCAATTTCAGCTTGGCATTTAGTACCATTGCACCATAACATCTGATGGAGAAGCTGAGGTTTCTGACACTTGTAGCTGGGTCTTCAACTTCTTAATGCAGAGACGGCAGATGGTCAGGGTGGGCAGCCACACATCACATCCCATCTCAGTGAGCGAGCACAGCTTCCCTCCAGGGACTGGGTCCTGAGCCCCCTATTGTTCACCCTGGTTACTTATGACTACACTGCCAAATTTGACACCCACCGCATCATCAAGACTGCTGCTGATACAACAGTAGTGGGTCTCGTCAGTGATAAGGACAAATCTGCATACAGGATGGAGGCAGAGCAGCTAACGGCATGGTGTGAATCCCACAATCTCTCCCTTGATGTAAATAAAACAAAAGAGATGGTGATTGACTTCAGGAGGGCTAGCAGGAACCATTATATGTTGCTGACCATCGATGGCACCACTGTGGAGAGAGTCAGTAATGTCAAGTTCCTGGGATTGCACCTGAAGGATGACCTGACCTTAGCCATCAATACTTCAGCCATCATTTAAAGAAGCCCAGCAGTAGCTCCATCCCCTCAGGAGACTTGGGACAAATCCCCCCATTTCAGCCCTCACTATCTTCTATAGGGAAACCATCGAAGACATTCTAACATACGGTCTCATATCTTGGTTCAGTCACTGCAAACAGACTGAACAACACCAGCCGAACAGGGCAGTGAAGATAGCTAGCAGGATCGTTGGTGGCCCTCTCTGCTTGCTGCTGGAGAATTATCACCAATGCTGCATTTGCAGAGCCTCCAGTATCATTAATGTTCCCCACCACCCTACTAACAATCTGTTTTCCCTCCAGCCATCTAGAAAGAGGTACAGGAGCATCTGTGCTAAATCCAGTAGAATGCAAAATAGCTTCTACACACATGCAGTCAGGCTCATTAACAAACCGAGACCCCCACTCAACCCACCTTCTAACCTCCCCCAGCATTCGTTGACAGACGTCAGCTGACAACATTGAGCTGAAACTGAACTTTAATTGACTGCAATGCACTTGAAGGGACTGTTGTTAACACTTCACGCTCATTTGGTTGTTTTCTTTTTTTTAAAATGTTTTTAGTGGTATTGTTTTCTGGGATATTCTGGATCTATGGCATTATCTTTTCCATTGCATTGCTGTGGGCTGTGAAGTATGGCATGCACACACACACACACACACACACACACACACACAGACACACACCGAAAGCTACATAAGGACAATGACAGTGAACTAAGTCTTGAATGTTAAATCTGGAGTTATCATCTCCCAGGCTCATTCTCAAATACCTCCTCTTCATGGGAACAGGGGTCGTCAAGTGAAGGTTGAACTAGATATGGTTCAATTTACTGGTCGCTACCTTGTGAAACACAGACACAGACCACAACCACACACTCATTCACACACAAGCATGCAGACATGCAGAGCCATATGCCCACACACAGCCTTTCTTGTACACACATGTGCACAAGCTGCACACAGGCGCACATTTCCTCGTACACAAAAACATATGGAGATACTTTACACTTCTGCCTACATATACACACGTGCACAGAGTTTTGCACACTCATACATGTGTTTGAGGTGTTCTTAAAACACCTCGATGGACAGCCTACAGACTGATATCCTCTGTGGGCTGTTTCTATTTGCACCTCAGGAAGGAGATATTTTCCTCAGTCCTGCCTACCCATAGAATGACTCCAGTTGTTCTTTCTTTTCCAAAAAGCACTGCAGCAATGACCAATCAAATCCAAATTGGTAAGTCTCACTGACATTTACAGGGTTACACAATAATCCAACCGTGGGTTGAGCAGTCACGTCCTATGTCTTCCTCCTGGTGGAGAAAAGCACCAGCTCGTGGTGAGCTCATGTCTTGTTGTATGTACACACTAAATAGTTGCAGGTTTAGGATTAGGTTCAAGCCCACACACACACAGACACACACACACACACACACACACACTAGAAACTGTTGTCTTAGGTCTGAGATGTATTGAAATCCTCAGAACTTTAGGAATCTGGTGTTCTGTTACTTGGTCATATCAGCTGATTTTTTGCTTTCCTAAATCACAGGCATGTTCTCAAAGAGATTCACTTCACATTACATCCCCCAAAAACAGACATTGCGAAGGTGCGGTGCCAGCTACCTTAAACCCTTTATTTGAATAAGAAAAACATCACACACAAAGCAGGAACTGTGCAGTAACTGAGATAAAAATTAACCCTGAAGAGAGGCACTGACTAGCTAGATTAAATGACAGTGAAACAATGCAGATTATATGATAAATATTTTTCAGGGTGTTTTTTTAAGTTAAAAAAATCATACCAACAATCTACAAACACATGGGTTTTGAACGCAGCTCCAATACAGCCTTATTTAGCAGTCTGCTAGTAAAAATGTGTGCATGTATTCTCATGTGTACGTCATAGCTCCATTCTCTCACCTGGATTACATTTAATTTTCATCCATGTGAGTATGATGGCACATACCAATCCCTCAAAATTGAAAAGCAAGTTCATGGCACAACTGATTACAGTAAAATTACCAGATTCTTTCCTATACAGATCAGGAAAGGGATCAGTTGAGCTCTACTTTACGGCTGTTTGTTCCTGCAGTTTGTGTAAAAGGGGAAAAATGTTCTTTGCACATTCGTAAATAGCTTTTACACAACTGCAGCATAACAGAACAATTACTTATCCTCGGTCCTAAAATTGATCTTGAATCTGTCTGTCTGTCTGCCTAGATGCCTGTCTATCTGCCTAGCTGCCTGTATCTATATCTGTCTGTCCATCTATCCATCCATATGTCTATCTAACTAAATCTTTGAGTCGTTTAAAGTCAGCTATTACAAAACAGAGCAATATAATTGCCCCTTTTTGCCCAACATTTTCATGTGATTTAGGGGCAGTTTATTATATTCTACTTTAATTTCTAAGGAGCAAATCCCAAGATTTATACATTGTTTGGACTGTGCTTTTTGGGGGCTTCAAATTCCACTATGCAATGAAATTATTCCATGACGCTTTTTAAGTCTCATGGAATGGCATGTAGCTTCTCCTCCAACTTGTCTATAATTCTCTCCTTTGCTCTAATTCAATTAAAGCAGCCCTTTAAGAGCAAAAACACACCTAAAATAGATATCACTAAGATACTTAGATCTTTTCTTGTGTATAACTTGGGCATAATTAAAGGTTTTGTAAGACGCCAACATAACTACTGATAAACTGAATACCATACAGGCAATTTGTAAAGAGAAGCATGTCTGACCGGTAAAAAGGCCATACTGACCCATTTTTATGAGAAATTCAATTGTCTGTGAATGATACTGTTTGCTATCCTGTTTGTACCTGGGAGAGGTGCATTACACTTAGTCAGACAACTACCGCAAATTTCATAAGATCTGGGGGCCTTTCACAGACCATATTAAGAGAGAACAGTCTCAGGTTGAAGTCTAATGATTTGAATGTGGGTTGTACTTTATTACATATTGTGTATTGTTTTCCTACTGCTATAATCTAAATTGCTTTCGTGTAAATTACTTGCCGAGTCTCTGCCCTTGATTTGGGCTTTCCTAGACCTCATTTCATCTTCCCAATACCATGAAACTCTTAGTCATCAAAATCTGCGGACATTTTTCTCAGTTTCTGGACTGGACTATAGACACATACTGGTGTCTTTTGTATGAACTGGCAGTTATTGATTTGTTTTGTCTTGTCTCATTCTGTCCTTTTTGGTGTCTGTTCCCTTTGTCATGCAGCAAACCTTCAAAAGATTTTTTTTAAAATTCAATTCTCTGTCAATTCATCATCACCTCATTTATTTTATTTGCATGAAATTATGTTCAGTCATCTAAAAGACATGTCTTCTCTTAACAGAGCTACAGGCCTTGGCAGAAATGATTGGCGCATATGGAATGAAATATCTGAGTGAGAGCCTCCTGTGGCACATCACCTGCCAAGTCGATGCGCTGAAGGTACAAAATGATGGAAAAATAACTTTTTTCTTCCTTTGGTATTATGATGCAACCATGCATTTTTCTATAAGATCTCATGTCGTTGGCCATTGGTAAAGATTTTATTAGCACGGGATTATCTCTGAGCCTGTACCAGATATCAAAGACCAACATTTTTACACTTAAAAAGTATTTTTGCAACAGAAAAGTCTTTTGTGTCACTTGTTGAATCTAGATATACCAGACATCATTAGATTATACAGGCAACTGTTTCAGTGGTAACACAGTGGGCCAGTGTCTTGATGCATGCTCAATCCAGGGGAACGACCATACCCAAACAGGGGTGGCAGCCTCAGAGTAGGCCTGTCATTATGTTGCAATGCTGTGATTGCAAACATTCTCCAATCCTCTGTAAATAGTACTCATTACCACTGAATGTGCAGTTAATGACCAACTTGCATATGAAAACAGCCTTTTGTTTTTGGGCATGCAATTGTAGTGTTTATAAGGGGGGAGATGCTGCAGTCAGCTCAGACTGAAGAAGTCACATGTTTGAGTGACAAAACGTTTCTGAATAAACTTCTTATCCAGTTGAACCGATTCACCTTTTTTGTGACAGTGGCCCAGTGGTTAGTGCCGTTTCCTCACAGCAAGAAAGTCCTAGTTTCAAATCCCACGTCCTTTCTTTGTGGGGTTTGCATGTTCTCCCTGTGTCTGTGTGGGTTTCTTCCAGGTCCTCTGGTTTCCTTCCAGGTCCTCTGGTTTCCTTCCTTCCTCAAAAAGACATGCATGCTAGGGTTAATACTCGGGCCCGTGCCCCTGAGTAACGCAATAGGAAAAATAATTAGAGTTGGTCCCTCGTTGCTGCAGCTGCTCACTGCTCCCAGTTACATGGCTAGGATGGGTATAATGCAGGGGGATGCATGTATGCATGGGGATGGATTACAGCTCATCCCTTCGAGCCTTTCTGATTGTGCTTTCCACTTTGCTGCTGCAACATTGTAATTTACCCCTATGGGAGTAATAAAGTGATATCTTATCTTATCTCTCTTATAATCATGATTTCTCATTACACAGTCTTCCTACCTTTTAAAGTGACTTGACAGCTGATAAGATAAGATGTTCCTTTATTAGTCCCACGGGGAAATTACGGTGTTACAGCAGCAAAGTGGAAAGTACAATCAGAGAGGCATCTAAGGCATAGTATATTACAGTAATATGCTGATATGCTTTACATCCATCCATCCATCCATCTATCCATCCATCCATCCATCCATCGTCAACCACTTATCCGAAATCAGGTCGCGGGGGAAGTGGAGCTATCTCAGTTCTCATTGGGCAAAAGGCGGGGTACACCCTGTATAGGTCACCAGTCCATCACAGGGTAGAGCAGTTAGAGGAACAGTGTCTTGCTCAAGGACACCTCGACACACTTCTCTGCAGGTGCGGGGATCGAACCTGCAACCTTCTGATCACCAGATGACCATTCTACCCACTGAGCCATGCCGCCCCCTACATGCTTTACAGTTCAAACTAAATAATCAAAACGTAGAGATCCTACCTTTGGTGCTTTAATCACTTATCTCTCTTGCTTCCCTCCTGTCAGAAACTAGTGATCGAGAACATGAAAGTCTTGGTGCAGATGAGAAATAAATTTGACAAGCCTGAGGAGCTCGCTGATCTTCAAAAGAGACTACCAGGTATGATGGGAAGGAGTAGGAAGTGGGGGGGAAAAAGATGTGAGGACTGAAACACAGAGAACAAAGAAAGAGAACATTGTAGGGTAAAAGAGAGGATTAAGTGGGACAATGATCATGAATGAGAGGTTATGGATAATGAGAAGGGATACATCAAAGATTAATGGGAGGAACAAGCTCAGTTGAGCTGCCCTGATCAACCCTGTATTTACTATACACACATCACAACTGTCCTTCCAGTTGGGAGTAGATGTTACTAACCATCAGACCATCCTGATGCCCAGTTTCCTTGTCTTAATTCAGGACTAGATCATAGCTATGTGGCCTTGACCAGCCATCCTAGAAGGGGTTCCTCTGGCATCCTAATGATCTCGATGCAGAAACAGTGTTGAAAACACTCCTGCTGTTGCTCTGTGATGTTTGGAGGCAGTACAACTTGAAAACCTCACCCATATCCATTTAAACAAATGAAACCAGAACTCAAATTTTCAGTAAAAATATAATTTGTAAATGCTCCCTACAAGAAGTTATCATCTCACTGCATGCATCTCAGTGTTGCTTCAGATGACAACGGCAATAGCCTGACTGTCTCGGCTAACTCTGTGCACTAGTCTCCACCCTTCAACCCAGCTGTATGAACTCCAAAACATACAATATGGGTGTGTACAAAAACACAATCTCCTGACTTCAAAACATCCATTCAGATACCAATGGATGACATCATATTAACTTTGTCCACTACAGTTGGAGTCATCAGAGCCTATTAAATAAGCAAAAGTCTTGTGCAGTTGGCTACTAAGAAGCTCCGTTGGTTTCATTGGCGATGGGTTCGATTCCTTTACCAAACCTATTTAGATCTAAATGGATAAATGTGAATATAATTATAAAAGTCCTACATATAACATGGGGAGCCACAGTAGCTCAGTGGTACAGCATGCATGTTGGGAAATGATGAGCCAGATGTCACGGGTCTGATCCCATGATGGGGCATCAGGAAAGGCATCTGGCTTTAATCCCTCATTCTAGGTCTTTGTCCCCCCCCACAACATGTAGACTAATCATGAAAATTAAAGTGGACCTTTAATCCTTCACTGCTGTCACTGCTGTCAGGAATGCATACAAAATGATAGCTGCAGGTTGATTCCTGAATGTGTCAAGCCCCCCTCCCCACTAGTTTCTTTTCACTATGTTTCTCAATGGATTTTCGTGACACTAAAAATCTTCTTCTCAAAGTGTAATGACATGCATATTCAATTTGTGAACAAATGCTATTCAATAGTCAAGACCTATTCTATCTTGTATGATATATCTATCATATCTCACTTCTGTCCAGGTGGGGAAAACGTGCTGAAGAGAATGATCATTATCGGGGTGATCCTGACTTTCAGAGCAATGACAAAAGAGGGTCTCAAGCATGTAAGAGGGGGAAAAAAACGATTAAAAATAATTGCTGCTGATGATATACCGATTTTACATTTTACTGGGTTTTTGTGACCTCTAGACATCTAGATATACCCAAAGAAAGATTCAGACTGCAAAACTACAAGAAGGGATTACACACACATATACACACATAAACACACACACACGTGTTAAATCTTCCCTTTTCGTTGCAAATCAAATACTCAAATATAATTTCTTTCTGTACTGTTGGTAAATATAAAGATCTAGTTGATAATTTGCACCACAATTTTGTAGTGCAGACAAGAATAAAAACCAGACATAAGATTTGAGAGAAGACGAGCACTGAGCATGAGAAAACATTCTTGTGTTTTTAAGAGAGACATCTTTAACAACCAACCATCTCTTGTCATCTTAAGAATGACTTGTTGAACCATGTAAGGCTTTATGCACCGTAAATTGCCATTTTACTGACTGCAACCTTCTTAAATAAGATTTTACAAATTTAATAGAGAAATATGCACGTGGTTCACCATATTATGTACATTTGATATTACATCATCTTGCATGTTGCTATATTTAGATCCTGCACAAGCGTTGCCCTTACCTGATGGGATCCATCGAATATCTGAAGGACTTCATCTCACTCGAAACTGGCATAGAGGTAAAACACATTTTCAGCCTCTTTGACAAGAGTTGCTCATTAAAAGGGGTTTCTGGTGGTGTCCTTGTTGCTCATCAGGTAGAGCTCATACCACACAAGGCTGAGACCTTACCACAGCTGCATGGTTTTGAATCTGACCTGGATCTTGTGCTACATATCCTCTCTCTTTTTCCTGTCACAGTCAAATAAAGGTATAAAATGAGGAAAAAAATACTCATTGAAATCAAGGAGTTTCCATGTGAAAGACCCACAGAGGAAAGAGAGAGGCTGAAATGATATATACTTGGAATACTTATAGCTCAGAATCCAGCATTATAGAGAGCCATTACCTCATATCCATTTCCTGGTGTTTCTCCATGCTTATATAACATCTAATTGATATTACCTAATGCTTGCATTAATTTAATACACTCAGAAATCCAAATTTTAAACAGATATTTATTGAATAGGTTTGTATTACTTGGTAAATTAAACAAATTATAATCACTGTCAACAGTGGAGATAGCAGTTTCCCAATGTATGTGCCACTTTCTTTCAGATGGACAATTTATTTTCACAGGGCAATCTTAATGTGGAAGGATGTACAATGTAAACCGTTTTGGGTTTTTGTGTTTTAAATGTTTAGAGTCAAGGCCACATCTTTGTTTTGACATTAATGAGAATGTATGTTTAGTTTCCGGTCTTTGGGGAGCGATCATTTATCACAAGGCTACAAATGTAGAACACAACGTCATGCATAGCAGAATGTTATGTTTTTACTCCTCCACAGAATAGTACACTTGGGAAACAGATGCCTTTGATTGGGAACAAAATGTAAATTC
>OMLC01095250.1:0-13386 GCA_900302585.1 Regalecus glesne | reverse complement strand
TCTATTTAGAAACGTTTCATCACTCACCAGGTGACTGATTCAGTTGAACTGATTCACCACGTTTTCGTGATTTCCATACCTGGATTATTAAGCATGCATCAAGACATAATTACAAAAGAAGATCAACTATTTGGAATGGTACTGTCAAGCCCAGACCTGAATCAAATGGAAAATCTGTCCAGCAACCTGAAGAGGGCTGTGTACAGGAGGTGCCCTTGCAATCTGACTGATCTAGAACATTTTTATAAGGAAGATGTGAAAATATTGCCAAGTTAAGATGCATGAAAGTGATAATCTTACCCCACAAGACTGAATGCTTAATGAATAAATCAAAGAGTGCTCAAAAAAGTATCCACACTTACTCAACTAGGTTGAGTTCTGCATGTTTCATTTTGTCTTGAAATATTCGGGATTGCCTTTCACTTCATTTACATAGATTGTATTTCTATTAAATAGTGGAAAATGTTCTGACAATTTATTTTGGCTTAATTTTTTTAAGTCACAAAACCCTGCCATTTTTTCAAGTGTGTAGATTTTTCATATACACTGTATGCTTTTATAGCTAGTTATATTCTTTCCCTCTTAATATTTTCTATTCCCCTATCCCCACACATATGCACACAGACAGATTGAAGTGAAACTATCTGAAGCAGTATTTTGAGTATGAAACACTAGATATAATCATGTCATCAATACCAATTCATTTCTTTTGGGGGAACTGGCTGCGTACACAGTGTTAGAACTGTGGTGACTCAGCGGGTAGAACTCACGCCTGGAGGTCAGGCATAGCGGGTTCGTGTCCTGCTTCAGTGGCTCGGTAGATATGAGGTATTCATTGCAAAGTGAGTGGTTGGTAGACTACAAAAACCCGATATAAGAAGAAGTCTATTTACCATTTAACCACTTCGTGTTAGTTCTAGATCTGTAAAGCAATGTTGTTGCCATGACAACAACCAGATAAATTTTCAAATTAAAAAGGGAGATAGAATTTGGCCAGATTAGAATGATACACCGTGAGAAGGATTGATTACGCATGCGGATTTTAATGGTGAAATCAATAAGGGATCAGCACGTCACCTGAACCAATTTTTAGAGTACTGTGTGAATGTTAAGTATAACCTATCCAGCAGTGAGGAGTTAATTTATCACTAGGTTCTCCCAGCAGACTACAAAATCAATATACGTTTCTCAGGACTTACCTGTTTGAGTAGGTGTAGCTCTGGTAGAATTGCAGGCGCCATTACTTCCACTGTTGTCTCCTTGTACCACTTGGTCTCCTGGAACAATTAATGGAAAATATCATTTCAGTACATGCAAACATTTTAAGACAGCACACATGGAATTGATGAAGAATTATAGTCAACTGCTTTTCCCAAGTTGGGTACAGAGGTAGCAGGTCCAGCTGGGGACCCTAATATTTACTTTTCCTGGCCCCATCAACCAGCTCTAACAGGTAGATCCAAAGGCACTCCCAGGCCACCATGGAGATATAAGGGGATGGGTTCGTAGGGTTCGTAGTACTCGTAGGGTCTCCCATGACAAATTGGTCTCAGGCGATGGGCCAGATTAAGAATGAAAGATCAAGGAAGAAGTGATGTTACCCTGCTCGATTGTAGCCCATTAGCAAACGACTGGTGGTTAGGTTTGCAACAGAGCCCAATCAAGCCCTGGCCAAAAAAGCAATGTGGACACTTCTCCCTCCTGTGGACTCACCAACTATGCAAATAACTGCTGGGGTTGGGTATAATGGCCGACAGGTGGCAGTGAATGCGGAGTGTGTGTGTGTGTGTGTGTGTGTGTGGGTGTGTCTGTGTGTGTGTCTGTGTGTAAAATATAGGCAGTGATGATAATTTTAATATTTGAAATGCATTTTAAGTTAAATCATGCTAAAATTCAACAATACATCCTTTTTTGTGAAATGATTCACAGCATATGAAATGTGCATGAGAAATATGCGTCATATGTTTTTATGTCACCTTCATGCAGGGAAAGATGTTGGGAGTGATTGATGTTCACAGCACTAAATCAAGCCCTCCGCTGGGAACAATGATTAAAATATGGCACAGGAGCCCAAGGTAGTGTTCACAGTGGATAGCATCCCCGTCTACAGACCTTCAGTTGTCCTTCAACTTAGGAAAAATAAAACATAATCATAGTAGTTTCTGAATGTTTATAATCTGTCTTTTTAACCTGTCAACCCAAATAAGTGATATTTTTGGGTTGTACATAGAAATTAGATAATTGTTCATAAACTGAATACAAGACACGAGACTATGAATTACTTGATAAGTAGTGGAAAGGGGGTAGGAATAAATAAGTATATACTTCCTCCTACTCCTTTTTGAATATCCATACATCCATCCATCCATTATCAATCCTCTTATTTGATGTTGGGTCACAGAGTCATGCTGCAGTCTATCCCAACACTCATTGGCAGAGAGGTGGGTTAACACCCTTGACAAGCACACTTCTGACAAGGACACGTCAATATGCTTTCTGAAGAAACCAGGGATTGAACGAACAATCTTCCGATTACTAGAAAACGGTCTTACCTCTGAGCTATGCCACCCATAATGTAATTTAATTTGTGTTCATCAAGCGCATCCGACTTAATCCTCAAAACCCAATGTAACTCCGTGTCAACCTCCCCAATGTAGGGACTAATCCTAACATGTAAAATAGACCTCAATGAACATTTGTTTATTGGGTTTGTTGTGTAGGTTTATCGTTCATTTCAATTTAATAGCATTATTGTTTCGTATAAATCAATTTTCTGTTTGTTTTTTTACATATTCAAAATAAATCAAATCAATCAATAAAAAAAACATCTTTATCTACGAAATGTGGCCCCTTCTTCCCATGCTCTTTTTGTTATCACAGCCCTGCATGCATTCACAGCCACATGCAGTCTGTTTAAATGGCCACCAGTAAGCAGCTCCACTGGAGCAGCTGGGAGATAAATATGAATACTTGGAAAAATCAAGTAGTGCCTGAACACCGATTTCACTGTCCTACATATATTCAGTACCGTATTCAGTTGCACTACTCAAAAAGAGCAACTTGTTTAGATCAATTTAGGATACAACTTCCAAAGGGAAATATGAAACAACTGTGAAACAATGTCATTGACATCACATTATTGCTTACTCCTTGGTTTTATCTAAATTATATCAACAATTTCAACCTGTGTTGACCACCTGTAAATTACTACTGTGTTCCATTAAGATGCAGCATACAAAGGAAATGGGCACATGCTGATCTGAAATAATAATAATAATAATAATAATAATAATAATAATAATAATAATTGTTCCCTCTTGAGTACCACCAGGGGAAATTTGCATTCTCTGCATTTGACCCATCTTATTGTATAGGACCAGTGAGGAGCCACCATATGCCACCTGGGAGGTGTTATGGGTTCAGTATCTTGCTTAATGATACTTCGAGATGCTTTCTGCAGGACCGAGAATCGAGCCAGCAATCTTCCGTTGGCCAGACAACTGATCTACCCACTGAGCTGCCCCACATGTTTTTTTTAAGATTGTAAAAATTACTGTCATTTAGGAGCAGGGCTTGCACCAGGGTATTTACGTGTACGTACATGCACAACTGCTGCTGTGGGCTATGCATTGTAAATAGTGGTCACTCACTCATTCATAGACAACCTGAGAGGGATACCTGGTAGGACATGTCCCATCTACATGCACAGCACGGGTGCACCATGGACAGTTTCCTGCTTGTTTTCATATTATCAAATTTGGCTACAACTACTACTACCATCATTATTATATCGCCTGAACAAGAAATTGACCGAGCTATAACAGAAAAGTGCAAATGTACAAACTGTAACTGCACACAGACACACACGAGCCCGCACAAACACACTACACTAATTATGATGCAAGTCCAATACAGAAAATAAGGTGATTTCCATGTGTTTTACTGTTGCCGAATTGCAGACTCATCTTAAGATGGTATTCATTTTTCTCATGAGCTCATACTTGCCAAAATTGCAACATCAGTCTCATACAGAAGCTGATCAGGAGGTAAATATTCTGAAAGTCTTCCCTGCCCATTTCAAAAGAAACCATAATTTGGTTACTGGGGTTTCTAAACATAACATTGGCTAAATAGAAATAACCAATTTCTGTGTTTGGAATATATAATGTCTATTTCTATTCAATTAAAACCCAACTTTGATACGACAGAGGGAGCTGGGACAGTCCCACATCTTTCAACTATCTATCACTAAGAGCACCATGGTAGCCAAGCACCTTATCTTCCAATTTCTCTGTTGAGAACCCAATACAATGCTTCAGAAGACTGGTCTAATAGTGAAAGCTATGGTATAAGAGGTATACTATAGGTCCTTCATTCTGAATGAGTAATGTGATACTGATCTAATGTAACATTTGAACATCTTGTTTCGATCTTGGGTTTTTTTCTTTAAACATAGGGAAGTAAAACTGCACAACAGTAATCCATCTCAAAATGTGTGCATCATATGACTTCAATTGACAAGATTTTCTCTGTACCAAGAAAGCTTAAGTAAGTATTTGTATAGATGCAACAGGGTTGGGGTAGTAAACCTCTAAAACAGATGAACCTGTAGCTGCCAAGAGCAATATCAATAATTTACCATTCTTGTAATTCAGTGACTATTTACAGTGTGTTACAACCCTTATTGAAGTGTGTGGTGCTTTTTACGATGAATGGCTTCAATTACAAACCAAAACACACAAGCCCAAAAATACACTCTGAAACAGTAAATTAATAATAATAATGATTAATAATAATAAAATTAGATCTTTTAGTTCAATAATAAATAAATAAATAAATGATTCCCTCATCTGTCCCGCAAGGAGAAATTTGGATTTCTCTGCACTTTTGACCCAACCTATTGTATTGGAGCAGTGAGCAGCCAACATACGGCGCTCGGAGAGCAGTTAGGGGTTCAGTGTCTTGCTCAAAGACACCTCAACATGCTGTATGCAGGACCGGGGATCGAACCTGCAACCTTCTGATTGCCAGATGACCGCTCTAACCACCGCTCTACCCACTGAGCTATGCTGCCCCCTTGAACGAAAAAGAGCTAATCTGGAGCAAATGAAAATCACATAGTTGAGATCATGTGAGACAAAGACTGAGAGAAAGACATAGACGGACTGTAAGGGAAAGCAAAACAGGACGACATAAAGTGAATGAGATGCACTCAGAGATTAAATGGATAGAAAGAAAGGGAGAGACAGAGGGAGAGAGAGAGAGGGCTGACAGTGTTTCCTTAGTCTCATCATGACCAGCAGGACCAAAGTAATTGCATTTGTTTTTGTGTTTGTGTTTGCAAGTGTAATGACATTTATGCATTGAAACATCTCTTCTACCGATATCCTCTTGGAGCTGCCCAATATCATCACTTTAATACTGTTGGCCATAGAGAGCTACCCAGTACTTTTTTTACAGTTTGCCGAGCTAACCAATACACTATTGTCTTCTAAATTAGCCACTAGTAGCAACCCCTGTAACGCCCATCTTCTGCTGGCCAATAAGTAGCTCAACTGTTGTAGTTGGGAACCTGGTGCCATATTCCACTTCAACATTTGTTTATAGACACCAAGGCAGGATTCCCAACAAGTCCAAAATTGGACTGACTGAAATAAATCATTAGCCTTGTTTATTAGCCGACTGATGCATGATTCTCATAGCATGGGGATCAGTGATAGTGTGTATTATCCAAAAATATCCAAACAATGTGAAAAAAGGTATGGTGAGCAGTTGACAAGCTATTTACTGGCATTTTCCTCAAAACAAAACTACATTATTTATAAACTGTTCCACTGAGGGTAATATAACCTAATACTTTCAACAACATTCATGCATCCTTAATATTAACTGCATACTGTTTTAAGAGTACAAAGATATGTGGGCTGTTTTGGAGGTTATAAAGATATAATGCAAAATAGCTTCTTATACCAAAGACCTAAGAGCCATTGGTAAATTATTAATTCGATTTTTATTTCAATATGGAATACATATCCAATGCTTAACATTGTAATTTTCCATCAACAAAATGTTCTTGGGAAGTTGGGCAGTTCCAACCTCCTGCCATCGAGGCTACAGATCTGCCTGTGTGACCATGAGATGGCACTAAGTAGGCATGTTGTGCCTGAACACCTATAAAGTACCTTGTAGGTGACATCTAAGAGAGCGTAGCAGGGCTTCAGGGTGTCCACATCCACTGGAACCAGTAAGCGAGGCTCAGCAGCCAGAACCCCGAGGTGACGCAAAGCCTGGAGGTGGTACCTACAGAAAAGCCAGTTGATTCAGAATCAAAACCCATTTTTGGCTTGTTTTGATTTATTTCATTGTACATGAACCAGGAAATATACCTGATACATTGCTAAATGGCATGTATACATACTATAAATTCCAGTCATACAACTGTTGTTTACAGGTCAGTTCAAGATGGATATTTGATTATGAGGTACATTTGCATCTACGAGTAGATAGTGATTGTTATGTTGTTATGTTGAAATGTGCACAACACATAACATAACACAACACATAAATTACCTATTCAGACGGGTTATCAGTCTCCAAAATATGACCTAGTCTTCTAAATCTACTAAAGCCATGTTTCAAGTGCAAGAATAATCCACATGAACTAAAAACCTCAAAAAAGGGTCAGGTTAGTAGTAGCTTCTAAAAGTAAAAGAGCATTTGGGTGGGGCATGCAGTGTTGAACATTTCTGTCATTACTTCGTTTGTGCCAGGGGACCAGATCCTTGGGATGGACCAACTTTTGATGCAATGTGTCACAGATTTCATTTTAAATAGATAAAATTGCCATTTTTGTCTACCCATAATGACCCATAAAGGAAATATTTTTTTTGTTAATCAAAAATCAAAAACCAAAACCTCTCATTTGAATAAGCACTCAGATTCTTAATTCAGTAAGGTACCACGGTAGCTCACTAGTAGAGCATGCACATTACATAAACCGTCGAGCCAGAAGCAGTGAGTACAAACTCATCACAAGGCATCAGGAAGGACATCCGGATGTAATCCCCCAAGCTCCATCTAAGTCTAATCATGATGTGTAAGACCATCTTCTCTATTCCTGACTCTAGATTCAGTGCCCTAAAGAAGCTCCTTTGGTATGTAGGGATTACAGCTCCAAGTCTCCTTTGGAAAGTCTCTACAAGCTTTGTAAGCCTGGATTTGGGAAGTTTTTCCTATTATTCCTGGTAAATTCTCTCAAGCTCTGGTTGGATTTCTGTCCGAGGAAGTTTCGTCTTAGCAGACCAACTGATATTCATCATGTTCTCAGGGCCCTTTAAATGCCTTTATAAAACTTTTATTCAAAAGTGGCTTTTGTCTAGCCACTCTATTATGAGGGCCTGATTGATGGAGAGCTGCTGTTACAGTGACTGTCTGGTTCTTGGTCACCTCCATAATCAAGGCCTTTCTTGCTCAGTTAATCTCATTGGCTGGGCTGCCCACCTCCTGTGGCACTCTAAAAACCTCATTGCCTAGGTCTAGACTTCTGACCATGGTGTTACAACCGTCGACAGGATGGATGTCATCCTCGGACCAGATGGACAACCAGCAAGCAAGCAGGTATGTTTGTATGAATATCTGTATGCGCAATACATATATTTGTTATAACTATATACATATTGTGACTGTATGCGTCTCACCGGTTATCTGTGCTGTGGGCAGGAAAGTGGGGATACAGTGCACACAGTAGGGCAGCAATTGCAGAGTTGGAGGTGCTTAGGGTGTACCTAGCACAAGAAAAAACAACACAACACTTAAGATCATTATACTACCCACCATGGCAACATCACAGTTAGATCTGAGATGGCACACTTGGATGAGGGCTCAGAGACAAACTGCAAACTTGTAGACAATCACACAAACCTATAATTATCCACCCACCTAAATAAGAAAAATAAAGTCTCTCCGATGTACAAGTCACTGCAATCCTCCTGGCATTTAACAGCGTACACTACATTACTCTGTTTGTGCCGGGGGATCCGATCCTTGGGGTGGACCAACTTTTGCCACAGTGTGTTCAGGCGTTTGAAAGCAACTGAGACGCGATGTTTTGAAAACATGCGTCTCAACTGTTCCGAAACTCCCGCTACATACAGAATCACTACCGGTCTGCGCTTTGGCTCCTCCTCTCCCTCCACTTGGCTGGAGCTCTGTCTGGGACCCTTCCTGGCTTTAACAAACGCCCAGTTAGGGTAACCACACTTAACCAGGGCCTGTTTAAAATGGGACTTCTCTTCCTCCCCGGCCACTGAGTCAGTGGGGACGTTGTCAGCCCGGTGGTACAGAGTCCTAATGACTTCCAGTTTATGCTCCAGAGGGTGGTGGGAGTCGACCACATCAAGTTCATCAGGGAGGATAATAAAGATGACGTGTTGGCTTTCCTAGACTGTGAGGTGAAGGTTGGTGTTGGGGGACAATTAATTGTGTGTACCGCAAACCCACACATACAGACCAGTATTTGCGCTTTGACTCCCACCACCCTCTGGACCTTCGGGGAGACCAAACAGACGCTGGCTAAGTGGATGCCGCAGCATAGGAGAGCCAACACGTCAGGCCAGGAGTCTGCGGTCTACATCCACCTACAGGCTAGTGGCCACTCTTTCAAGGATAATGATGTTCACATCCTTGATAGGGAGGAACGCTGGTTTGAAAGGGGGGTGAAGGAGGCCATTTATGTGAAGAGCGAACGACCGTCTTTGAATAGGGGTGGTGGCCTGAGAGTACATCTGTCGGCGTCTTACAATACCGTGATTGCAAATATTCCCCAATCCTTTGTGAATGGTGCCCATTGCCACTGAATGTGCAGTTGATCACCCAACATGCATATGAAACCAGTCTATTGTTGTGTGGTATCAAGGTACTGTTTATAAGGGGGGAATGTTTGTTCTCAGCTCAGACTGAAGAAGTCACCTGGTGAGTGACAAAACATTTCCAAATAAACTTCTGATCCAGTTGAACTGATTCACCTCTTTTTTTGTGATCAAAAAAGAAAATGAGAAAAACACAGCAGCAGCAACACAAGAACAGATACAAAAGCACAAGCCTTGACACATCTGCACACACAATCAGATGTGACTCACTCTTTTAGCATGAATCTCATATACATATATAAAACAACACTCTCAAAAAAGTATACAGATGGCATATACTATTTCGATAAATATAAGTATTTTTAAAGAGACATTGCTCCAAATCATGAAACAAGACTCCTTTAAAAAATAGAAAAACAGGCTTTCATTGCCATTTGTTTAATGTCATCTCAGTGATTCAGAGAACACAGAGCCCCTTAAAAATAATCATCAGCAGTTAAGTATCTACTTAAACTAATGGATCTATTGTAATTAGCTGGGTCAGACATGACAGGCTGTTTAGAGAGGGAAGGGTGCTTGGTAGGACGTGTAGTAGGGGTTAACCAAGGCAAGTGCCTGTCCCTCTTCATTTAAGTGGCAGCTTGTGGGACTTTTGGACAAGGACCACACTTGAAATGAGTCATTTTCAGTGTCACTCTCATGTCCAGTCAAAAGCACAATACACCAAATATGGTACCAGCTCTATTGACCATGCAGATGAGAAGGGAAATGGGTTAAGATAGATTTTTTTTTAAATGTTGCAGTTCCAAAATATCCGATTCCATCATTCCATCCACACAGTATAGTCAATTGTCATCAACAACTTTAATGAGCATAGGTAACACTAGCCTTTTCTTTAACTGGTAGTGATGTCATCCTGGAATCAACAATTTCATTTTGCTGCTAACATGGCAATATTTTAAGTTTTTATCCATTTTAAAGTTAAATTTGAACAGAACTACTACTTCTACCTTGTATCTTTCTTCCACTGCATAAATATGCTTATTTGAGTTTAGATTTTTTAAGGCTACTTGTGGGGAATTTTTAGCCTTTCATATGCAGGAAAGTGAAGCGGAACATACAGGAAGATGGTGAGGACATGTTGCAAAAAATCCTGAACCAATTGCTCTCAGAACAACAGGTACAGTAGAGGGCTCACTGTGCAGTATAGGAAAATCTAGCAACTGCATCAGGATGCCCTGTCTTTTGACATTTTAATACATTTCTATGGGAATTGTGCTGTGACTCAGCTTTGTGTGCAGTTTCTGAGGAAGTATGAACTCCTTAACCAGTTAAACTAATAAAGGCCTAAATTGTTAATCCCATCTTAATTCACTTTGTTTGTTAGCGGACATGAAATAAAGACCTGAAAAATCTTCCCTTGTGAACTCAAACACATGATACTCATTGAAAACATATGCCAATAGCAAGATTGAGGTAAAACTTATTGATATTCTCTTTCCTACGTAAAAATTAAACAGTCTTGTTGCAGTGTAAATATGTTTGTCTATCGTTGAGACACTAAATTCCATTTCCTGCTAACCTGAACCCTGTTAGACAAAAAAATGAATGGGATGTGAGAAAGAACATTATATAAACAAAAAAAGTAATAAATGAATGAGGCACTAACAAACAAATAAGAGTGACAGAATGGAAATATGCAAAACCACTAAAAATTAAAGAAAAAAAACCTTGATACTCCTCTCCAATGTGCTACCTTTGACCTCAGCAAACCTTTTTGTGTGACAAGCTGTGGATGTAATAATGATAATGGAGTACTTTATCAGTCCCGCAAGGGGACATTTGGATTTCTCTGCATTTTAACCCATCCTATTGTATTGCAGAGAGCTGTCAACATATGGCACTACATATGGGGAGTAGTTAGGGGTTCAGTGTCTTGCTCAAGGACACCTCGACATGGTTTCTGCAGGAAACCATGTCGGTCCCCGTTCTGCAGGAACGGAGACCAAATCTACAACCTTCTGATTGCCAGACGACCGCTCTACCCACTGATCTATGCCAGATATGTGACTTTGTTGCTCATGTGTCTGTCATATGTACACCTTTGTATGTCTGAGTCCATATCTCACCTCCCCCCTCCCAGGAAGAGTAGTCCTAGAGCCATATGATGGGCCATATGGAAACCGTAGTTCATTTCACCGCTGGTCCGCTTGTGGAGGAACCGGCACAGCTGCAGAACCTTCAAGTTCCCTGAACCAGACATGACCATGGCCAGAGCCAAAAGAACCATGGAAAGACATGTTTGCAGGTTATAATGACCTGTCTGGAAAAATGAGAGAGAGAAAGAGAGAGAGAGAGAGTGTGTATTTAATTTAGAGAATAAACGAAAGAGAAACAGACAGCTAACAGCATCATAGACAGCCCTACCAGCTTTAATGACTGGTCTCAGGGGAGAGAGGGAGAGAGAGATGCATTGTTATTAAAAAATACGTACATGGTGAACACACACTAAAAGACAGGTACAGAGGAACCGATGCAAACAGATGGATAGACATCTGGAACCACCAGAGACATACAGATCCATCCATCTATTCTCAAGAGCTTATCTGAAATTGGGTCACAGAGCCATGCTGGAGCCTATCCCAGTCCTCATTGGGCAAAAGGCAGAGAAACACCCTGAACAGGTTGCCATTCCATCACAGGGCCTGAGCAGTTAGGGGTTCAGGGTCATTGATATACAGGTCTGAGATTTATAATGATGTTAATCTTAGGGGACTAGGGACAGAGGAGATTTGAAACAAAGATGTACAAAGAGACTGACACACACACAAAAAAACCACTTCTAGAGTTTTTAAACACCAGTTTGTAGGGAAGAAGAGTGACAATGGGATCAATACAAAGACAGAAAGAATAAAACAAATTAATTCACATATACAAGCATTGCTCACTAATGACACACATACATGGACAGGGATTTTAAATTTGCAAATTAGTTGAAGCTAAACTGACCACTGCAGCTGTAGTTGAGGTCAGACACTTCATGAAGATCCTGGCAAACTTGTAGAGACAGTCGAATGCATCAGAGTTGGCCGAGCCAGCAAACTTGAATCCTACCGCCATGCAGGTTCCGGCAATGATGTAGTCATGGGCTTGACTGTGAAGTTAAAACCAAAGGGTTCTTGCCATATTCATTAACCCATTGCTAGCACTAATACTGAAAGTACTTGTATTAATGAAACAGTGATGAATCAACATCATTCCCTCTGCTGAGACGAGAAAGAATATTACTAACATGAATGAATGCTAACAAATTAGCCCAACTTTCTTTGACAACAGTCAGAACATTACCAGAGTGTTACCTGAAAATAGCTACATCAATATAGAAATGATAACTTAGCCAGATTTGTCCTAATCACACCCAAAAAAAGGAATGGACAAATGTTGGGATCAACATTGGAGAACATTAATATTCATTTAGACCTGAGCAAATATTGTCCGCTGTATTTTAAACAAAAGCAGTGCGCTCAATAGAGAGCATATCTTTACCAGGTGTACGGATCTCCCCTTCTCAAGTGTTTAAACTTGGTGACAAACCTTTTTTTACCCTACCAGGAGTGGCTGTGGTATATTAACAGAGAATTTGCGATCATTTTACAGCCAGTTCTAGATGCAGTGTTTTATCAGTGTTCAATCTTTAAATGACGCTGTCTTTAGATGGATCATGGCACCCCATGTTGACACAACTCAACCCCACTAATGGCTATGTTTACAAATTGGCTTATGATTGCCTACTCTTTAAAGCTTAGTGCTGATTCCCAATATACACCACTAAATTAAATGAAAGAATAAGTCTTATACTCACGCGAGTGTTTCCATATTCATGTCTTCGGACAGCGCTGTGTTGCCCATGTTCTCCTGGATTATCTGGACACAAAACATTTCAGAAAACATTATTGTAAATAATTACATACCATATTATTACCCTCCCCCCAGGCCTCCCTTAAACAGTACAGTTGCATAACGAACTGAACTAATGATGAGTTCATATACAAATTGTCGATTGACTGGACTTTCACTGGTAATGTATACTATTCACATAGTATTGGGGAATAGTTGCAATAAAAACATTGTAAGATAGCAACAGATATACTCTTATCTCCCTAGTTAAAAGATGCTCATTCCATCTTCTTATCAATGGCCTCTTTAACTCCCTGTTCAAACCAGCACTCGCCCTACAAAGGATGTGCACGTCCTCATCCTTGAAAGAATGCCCCCTGCCTGTAAATGAACATAGAGAGTTTGTGTCCACCCCCACAATGTGGAGACTAGCTGTGACATGTAAAAAAACCATCCGTTATGCCCTCTTTCCCAACTAGGCACTGAGCAAGTTAAATGGGTAACATGACGTAAAGCATGAGAGTAGCCAATATATGTATCCAAATGTGTTTCATTGTTAGGGTCACTTGGCAGCTGATGACTGCGTGAAGCATGAAACAGGCTTGTACTGACTAAAATTGTA
>OMLC01095246.1:0-10726 GCA_900302585.1 Regalecus glesne | reverse complement strand
GTGGTCTCCTGTAGTTGATGATGTCCTGCAGGCCTCTCCACACACACCCAGGATCATCGTGTGAAAACCCGTTTTTCAGGATTTCAGTCGAGCCTGTTGTGGCTACTCTGATCTCTTTTGTCAGTGTGTCACTAGCTTAGCTGTACCGGATCCTGTCTCCCATCCTGTAGGCCCCCTCCTTGGCCTGACAAAGCTGCCCGAGCTTTGCTGTGAGCCCTGAGTTATTGTTATTGAAGGTAAAGGAAGTTTTGGCGGGTACACGTGCACACACACACACAGTTAAAATGAAAGAGGATGATGAGAAAGGGAGTCTAGATGTTTGGGCTCAGTATTTCTAACCTGGTTAGCCAGATGTTGTATACCTCATTAACAGGCAGGGGACACCACTGCAGACCCATCACAGCCTACTCAAAAACCTGTTCCAACTCTTCCCCTCGGGAAGTGTCCGTGAGCAAGACATGGAGCCCCTTATAGGGGCGGCATAGCTCAGTGGGTAGAGCGGTCGACTGACAATCGGAAGGTTACGGGTTCGATCCCCGGTCCTGCAGAAAGCATGTGGAGGTGTCCTTGAGCAAGACACTGAACCCCTAACTGCTCCCTGAGGGCCGTATGGTGGCAGCTCACTGCTCCTATACAATAGGATGGGTTAAAATGCAGGGAAGTCCAAATTTCCCCTTGTGGGACTAATGAGAGAATCTATTTTTTATTGCTTGGGACAACAGATGAATTTCAGTATCTCTTATTTTCACCTATATCAAGTCGACCCCTGTGTTTAAATCTGAAGGCCATTCTGTCGTCATTCTATGTGAAGCGCCCGTGAGAGCCTTGAAACCAAATTCAAATTCCATGTATGTGAAAACCTGCATGGCCAATAAACTGATTCGGATTAACACAGGCCTAGAGGGACACCAGTCAGAACGAATAGAAACTCCTGCGATATATATATACAATACAATAAATGGTTTACGGTCAAAAGGACTCTTAAGTAAGGGCCGGATGGTTTCTTCAACCCAGTGGCATTTTTACACCTAGCTTCCTTTGCATGGAATCAGATTCCACCTCGCCGTTTTTCTGTTGGCCCCATGTCGCAGTCGGTGCGGAGGAGTCTGAAGTGCTGTGGATGGAGAGAGCTGTCTGGTATGTGCTCACCAAGTCAGGTTCTTGGTGAGTCACAGGGTGGCGGATCTTAATAAGTCTGTTTGCTCTGTCGAGGAGCCACAGTTCATCCATCTTGTTGGCCAGACCGCAGACATTTGCCAGGTGGATTGACAGGAATGTAGTTCATGAACACGGCTGTCGGAGTGAAACGAGCGCTCCAGTTCACTTCCCCCATCGCTGGTCCCAGAAAAGTCCGTAAAGAGCTGCTCCTCTTCCAAATCAAAATGCTGGGTAAAATTTTCCGGTTCGGTGGAGAATGGTAAATAAGGTCTACCGGTGGAAAGTCGGTTTAAAAGCTCTTCCCTACTGAATGTGATCAGAGTGAGCACTGGGAACTAACAAAATAAACAGAAAATAGAAGAAGTACAAGAGGGCACAGAACCAATGCTCCAGCAGTGGCACCGTGTCGCCAGCAGAAACGTGTATAAATGTTCTCTACTGAGGCTCGGAATGGCCGGAATACCGTGAACATACTGAAATGCGTAGCAGAATAAAAAACCAGCAGCGCTGACGCTGCCCAAGGACTGGGTGGAAAACGGCTACTTTACAAAATATGCCTCTCAGTGATGCAACGTATTCAGCCTTGTATGGCCACTACTAGCATCCAATCAAATGCTAAATGTGAAATATATAAACAATAAGTAGAAGTTGTATATTATACATTTTTTGTTGAGTGTTCGTGTGCGTATATGTATATATATATATATGTGTGTGTTAATTAACAGATATATTTGTCTTTTATACTTGTTCAAAAAAATAAAAAAATCTTTCATTAATTCATTCATAACCTCAGCCATGCCCCCTAGTGTGTACATCAATTCAAAGTTGGTTGGGTTTTTCTTCTGTGCAGTACTGCCATTATGTGGCTGGCCTGGTGGGAATAGGCCTGTCTCAGCTGTTCTCAGCGTCCCAGTTGGAAGATCCCGAGGTGGGGAAGGACACCGAGCTGGCCAACTCCATGGGCCTTTTCCTCCAGAAAACCAACATCATCCGTGACTACTTGGAGGACACGCAAGAGGGACGGGCCTTCTGGCCACAAGAGGTAGGCTCAGGAACACGTTCCTTTGTGCTGATATGTGTGCATTGATTTGCCGGTGATCACTTGTGGCCTCAACTATGCAGCAGGACACTGAAAGAAAACACGTATTTAACACCATGTAAACTCGAGGACTATCACATTATTTCGACTACTCAAAACATAGTTTAAAAAAAAAGCCATTTCAATTCTATTGATATAGTTACATTTGTACCATGAGCTCTTTAGGATGTGTGTATATTTATAAAGGGCGTGTGTAATTTCGGACTATTTCATCATGGATGTGCATATAAGCATGTAGGTGTGAGGGAAATAGAATAAGACAAGGGTAATGAGAGGAAATAGTACAGGATGCAAGCCTGATTCGCAGGTTTAAAAAAGCTATACTTGGTATTAACGTCAATTTAAGTTTAAATTATATGGCCTCTGTCTACCTCTGTAGGCATGGAGTCGGTTCGCGGGTCACTTGGAGGACTTTGCCCAGCCGGAGATGTTGGAATCAGCCCTGTCTTGTCTCAACCTGCTGGTAACCGATGCTCTGCGACACGTACCGGACGTGATTGCCTACCTGGCTCGCCTGCGAAACCAGAGTGTCTTCAATTTTTGCGCCATTCCACAGGTATAGGTTATCTTAAATAGCCTGTTGTGTGCAAATATTGACCAAGCTACGGGTGTGGTCAACCCTTGTGACTACCTGGAGGTACAGAATAAGTGTTTCACATTGTGACATGGTGTCAGGCATCCTATGAACCAGCAAAACCCTGTGCACAGGCTATGGTATTTATTAATTTTGCCTCATTAAACTTGGACCTGAGATGGAGTTACAACCTGTCCAGGGTGTTTCCCTGCCTGTCATCCAATGAGTTCTTGGATAGGCTTCAGTATGACCCCCGTGACCCGACTTTGTAAAAGCAGTTGACGATGGATGGAAACTTAGAGCTTAGAGGAGTGCAGCTTGGGTTTTGTTATTTCTATGTCTTCTTTACACTCGGCTTTTCCTCAAATTTCCTTTTTCAAAGGGCCAATTGTTAACAGATTTCTCAGATTAAAGATCGAACTCGATAAACAAGTTCAGTTTAAGTTATTAATTGCCACTGAATTAAATGTTTTTGGTTTTGTGGTGTTCCAACTAAATGGGGTATTTAAAGGTTTTATTAGCATTTTTTATGGCGCACGTTTAGCTTTGTTCATTTTAACTTTCGCTCCACTTGATCATGGACCTCATGATGTGCCGTCCCCCCACTGTCCAGGTGATGGCAATGGCAACGCTGTCGGCATGTTACAACAACCCAATGGTGTTCCAGAGAGTTGTGAAGATCAGGAAGGGGCAAGCTGTGACCCTCATGATGGAGGCCACCAACATGGCGGCCGTACAGACCATCATCGGCCAGTATAGTCAGGAGGTGAGAGAGTGGCTGTGTATGTGCATCGGTTCTCTGCGCATTTGTATTAATGTGCACGCCTTTCCCCGGGTATAAACAAAATCCATCTCAATTATTCTACAAAAATCAGCTTGCTTTTAAATTTCTAAATCGTTCTCACTCTGTCCCTCTCCATAGATAGTACAGAAGGTCTCCCTGACAGACCCCTCACGGGAGAAGACCCTGCACATCCTGGCACTCATCAGAGAGAAGTCCTCTCTGTCACAGTCCATCCTGCCGTCCAGAACACACCACATTTCCCCCATGTACCTTTCCGCTGCAATGCTGGTAGCAGCGCTCAGCTGGCAGTACCTCAGTAGTACCGCAGCACAAGCGCAGGGCACAGGGGACATGCAGGGACACTGAGCTCCGTGCTTGGCCTCTCTGGGCCTCCTCTTTCCTGGATGGAGCACACACAGACTGATCCCGGTGGTCGGATTCTCCTCTGTCAGGTGGGAATCTGAGGCCCCCTTGCCCATGTCTCAATCCCCTTCATAATGGCCTGTACAGGGCCAGACGGACTATGATAAGATTGGGTTACTAGTAGTGTCTTTTTCTCCCCCAGTGCATCTTCACACGCTACTTACACTTATTGTTGAGTGGTGATTTTGTCAGGATATACAGAGTGCTTCTGCCATTCAGGACTTATTGTTGTTGTCTACTATGGTGTTGATGTTTTTGTCGTCCCCACCCCCCATAAAATGTGTCTATTCATGTCAGACCTTTTGATCCAGGAATAGAGCTGCTCCAGTTCATTCAGGAAAACTGTTATTTAAAGAGAAATAGGATTTAGAAATACTCTCTTCCATCACCAGCAGTGAATCATTATCAGGTGAGCATGTTAAAAACCCGTCTGAAGAAGAACTTTGGCGAAGTTACTTTTTTGACCACAGATCAGGAACACTACTGATGTTGACTATTATCAATAATGCGAAACGCTGTCGTCGACTTAACCGTCACCATCTCATCGTCCCTTGGTATCCATCCCAGCTCTAAAACCGCCTTGTGGTTCCACTTGTTGAATGAGTGGCTTTAATGTAGGCTAAAAAGAAGAGAGCTGTCGCGAAAGCGCACTCCTTGTTATGCTAACATGCTAAATGTTAGCACACATTAAAACCACGTCATAGCAGAAATATGTCCGCGTCGTGTTTTTCTTTTAAAAATCAAAGCAAAGATAGAACGATGGGGGGGGGTTAGTAATGATCAAACTTAATCACCGTGGTATTTGTGATATCACAGAAATGTAATGAGATCGATAGCGAAGTGTCCTTAACACAGCTTTGGTGAGTAGAAAGGCTAGAACAGGAACCTTGTACAGAGCCAAAGAAGAAATACTTTGAACATTGCTATGTAATGTGAAATTTGGATTTGTACACATTAACCGAGCAGATAATAAAGGGATGAATGGATTTAAAGTGCTGTGACAGGTTCAACGTGTTTGTCCACACTTTGGTGCAGCGGGGATAAGTTGCGACAGGCCATTGGTGGATGAGTGTAAAATTGAATCGAGGTCATGTAATGATTCCTGTCTTCACAGAGCTGCTTGTCTTAAGATCGCACAGAGTGTTATCCAATAGGCCTGGAATGTGTGTGTAGGGGAGAAGAAGTGATGTTAGAAAGCTTTATTTTTTTTTCTTTTTCTAAATCCTAGTTCCCCTTTTCATAACCTATGGGCCCTGAATTGGATATTGGATTGCAATTTTCCACCTGTCAACCTTGGGCTCATCATGTGAGGTTTGTGACTGATGTCCATTTTCACAGTCATGTGATTTCATAATGCATGGCTTGGAGAAAGACTGCTCACTTTTGTGTTGGGCGCAAGAGAAGAATACCTCTGGATAAAACTTGTTCTTTCCCCACACGGAGATAGAGGTAAGAGTTAATTAAGGTGTAACTTGGGGATGTGATATTTTATTCATCTCTCTGTCATTTTCGCTTAAGTCCTGCTGTTTGCAGTGATGGGGAAAAAACGTGTTAACAGAGGAGTGCGGTTCAATGTTGGGCTTATCTGACCGCATCACTCCAGCGTTTTCCTTTTAGATTAACTTTAACGTCCTTCAGTTACATCCCATTGTAGCTACATGGGAATCTTGACTATTCTGAAAATCCAGTTTCAATTCTGACCTTGTTTTTTTATTGTTCTTAATTAATTTGTTCCAAATGAGAATTTCTCTCTTATTCCAACAAGTCAAGCGTTGGTCTATTTAATAGCACTCAGGCATGTGGACTATTAAGACCTGTTGTCATTAATGGATTTTATTAACCACTGATTATTAACACTTTCGAATCCCCGATAGCTGCAATTTAAATCGGAACAGAGACCACATAAACGGTATCTTTAAATGTCCCTTATGTAGCAACACAAGTGTAGATTATAAACAGGGGTAGCTCTCCATCTGTGAATTCCTCCTGTGGGACTAATAAAACAATATCTTATTGTCAACCATTTATCCCAGCCCTCATCAGAGGAAACACCCTGGACAGGTTGTCAATACTCTCCAACCTAAGAATATTTTATTGGCTCTAACGGACACGTACACATATGTGTGTGTGTGTGTGTGTGTTTAGAGCCAATGTAGTGTAAATACAAGGCGTCAACTTTAAATTGTGGTTTTTTGCATGCGTCTTTGATTTACATTTATTTGACCCATTACATTACATGGATGTGTATGGAGTTGTTAATGGACAACTGGTCAAGTAACGTAACTTGTAAGTGGATTACTATTCTTACTTTTTGATCGATGTAGAGGGGCAAGTGCTGCCAATAACAGGCATCGATGACACTAGAATCTAAAATAGTCTGAGAGCAATAATATTGTCCCATCATGAGAGAAGCGACAACGCTTGAAGACACTCCTGTGGCTTTTGTGCTAACTCTGACTGCTTTTAGTCAAGCTGGCCTTTAGAGTCATAGAATGACAAGCCAGATGTCGCGGGTTCGAGCCTACCATAGGGTGGCAAGAAGAGCATCCAGCCTTAATCCCCACATTCCATCCAGGTCCATGTCCACCCCCACATTGTGGGGACTAACCGTGACATGTAAAAGTGGACTTATAACAGTGGAATAAGAAGTGACTGATATTTGGCCTTGTTTATGGTTTGAGTTGCAATCACATGATGTTAGGGTTGCTAACTTTCATGCTTTCAGGCTCTGTCTCATGCTCTTCGGACACCAAGGAAAGTCCGACAGCAACAGAGAGGAAGAGGCGAATGTCAGTCTTTCTAGTATAGTAATGGTCTCAAAGTCTTTCTGGTATAATAAATATTATATCAAGTCAAGTCAATTTGATTTGTTTAGCCCATTATTATCACAAATTTTTAAAAAAATACCTCAGTGGACTTTACACCAACAAAACATCCTGTCCTTAGACAAGTGAACCACACCGTTCTAGAAAACAGCTGAGTGTTCAAAAACGGAGTCTTTTGTGTGGGTGTTTCATTTTAAAGATTGGTCTGATTCGTGCGAAACTTCTCTGTGTTGAATAAATCCCCTATAAACAGCTAGCTAGCTTAGCTGTCTAACACTAAGTGTATGGGAGAGAAAAGCACGAAAGCCATGAATGAAAGGGCAGGCATGTATGCAAAATCTCAGTCCGGCCAGTTACCGAAGTTCTCAACACTGTGATCTGGGGGTGCATTCCTCGTTTTACAGGATGTGTCAGCTAGCCCTCCTGTGTGTCCTTACGGCCCTGTCTGTCACCTGGGCTATGCCACCCCTCCGCCCTCTCTCCACAGAGATGATTAGCTTTATTAACAAAGCCAACACCACATGGACGGTAAGAACCGGATACAGATTTGCTGTTTATACTAATGAAAAACTGTTTATAGTGTGAAAAACTGTGCTTTTGTACGTAAATCACGGATAAACGAAAATTTGAATCAGTTCATCAGGACAGACTGTTTAATTTGAGAGGGATGCTTCATTACTCATCCAAGTCACATCCTCAGTCTCAACTGACTGCAGGTATTCCCACCCTTATAGAACAAGACAGTCGCATGACATATGAGAACAATTTATCAAATTACTGAAACTGATTGGTTTCTTATGCAAAATATCTTGACCATTAACTAGGTGCAATAGTGAGAAGCTAGCTTTATGTGTCACGATTAGTCCCAACATTGTGAAGGTGGAGTAGGGTTTAGATTGAGTTTGGGGGGGGCAGATGCCCTTCCTGATATCCCGCAGTGAGTTTGAACCCTCTTCTTCTAGCTTGTCAGATCACGAAGCACTAGCTACTAGGGAACCTAGCTAGAGTTACAATAGTAATGAGTACTATTCACAAAAGATTGGGGAATAGTTGCACCCACAGCACTGTAAGAAGACAACAGATGTACTCTTGCCCCACCCCCGACCCTTTAACTCTATTACACCATTAACTATAATCTATCCATCCATTGTCAACCGCTTATTCGAAATCGGGTCGCGGGGGAACTGGAGCCTATCTCCGTTCTCATTGGGTGAGAGGCGGGGTACACCCTGTATAGGTCACCAGTCTATCACAGGGCAGAGCAGTTAGGGGAACAGTGTCTTGCTCAAGGCTACCTCGACACGCTTCTCTGCAGGACGGGGGATCGAATCTGCGACCCTCCGATCGCCAGGGGACCGCTCTACCCACTGAGCCATGCCGCCCCACTCTAATTAATTATCATGGTAATTGATGGTGGTTAAGCATCGTGATAATTTGCTTATGAACCGATATGATAGTGGGGAAACCTGCAGTTGGTTGAGACTGAAGGAGTCACTTAGATGAGTGATGAGACATTTCACTAAATACACGCCGTGTCCAGACGGACTGATTCAACTCTCTGGGATTTTCTCACCTGGATAATTGATCATGCATCAATATAGATTATGGATTATTTTAATTTTCTAACTATATTTTCTTTAACCGCACTACCCTCTGCTGTAGGCTGGGGAGAACTTCCCAAATGCTAATCTCAGCTACGTGAAGGGTCTGTGTGGGACCATTCTGAAAGGACCCAGGCTACCAGAGATGTAAGTCTACAAAGCTCTGAGAGAAGTAGTACACCCCTCATGAACATTAGCATAACAAAGGGATTTGAGTGATTTATGAGCTGTAAGCCCCTGACCAATCAGATGGAGGGCCTACCCCCTGACCAATCATGCACAGACTAAGCCCCTTGAGCGGTCTATGTCACCTTTAAATCCTGGCCCTTTACTAATCAAACATAAGTATGTTCCTAATCCTTACCCGCCCACCCCAACTGCTCAAAATCACAGAACAAGGACAAAAATGTGCATGTGTGAGGATGCAGATTCACTTGTGTCAGTAACTAGCACTAAAATTCTCAAAGGCAAACCCACACGGACACCGCATGCTCAGTACAAGATAAAACACATCTTCCCACGATTGACTTTTTGGCAATCTGGATTATTGAGCAAATAACGGCTTCCATTCATTTTGGCATTGGTTGCCTGGAGTCTGTGCACGAGTGCACCCATTTAAATCTCTGTCTCTTGTAAGGGGCTTGGTTAGCTCACATTCTTGGCTCAGAGCTGACGTAGATATTCAGATGAATGTTGAAACATCCTCCTATTCTTTTTAACTATATCCAGATGACCTGATTAAAGCTATTTTGATGGGTTATTGTGCAAAAATAAAATAAAACGGAGCGTCAGTGTGGTTTCATGCCACCAAAGAGCATCTCTGATGCAATGTTTGCTTTGATAGTGCTGATGGAGAAATATACAGAGAGTCAGAAGGAGTCACATTGGGTTTTTGTGGATTTAGAGAGGGTACTGAGAGAGGAGGTGTGCTACTGCATGAAGAAGTCAGGAGAGGCAGAGAAGTGTATAAGAGTGGTGCAGGATATGTATGATGGATATGTTGACGGATGGATTCAAGACAGGTTGACGGACAAAATCAGGCAAGGGTGTCCGTGGGTTATGATATTCACAGATGATCTGATTGTGATCTGTAAAACCCTAGGGAGCAGGTTGAGTCAAGTCTGGGGTCTATATTAACAAGCTTATGCCGGTGCATGTGCCTCCATGTGCACGTGTGGGGGATGGGACTTAAGGGCGCAACTTAGGGGCGCAGTTTAGGCTTGATTGGTCCGGGGCGGGGCTTCTGAATCATAATTCACTAAAATCCCTGTTATGCTAATATGAAAGAAGCGGTTTTACAAGTTTTCGCTACTGTACATTTTCACATGCATGTGGGAGGGGACATAATGGCACTATAGAAATATAAAAAGTTACACAAAACCTTAAATAGTGATAGTCAAAAAATGATCTACTTACTTAATATTTAGTAACCACTTTCCTCCATCCAAGGGTACATTATGTTGAAGATGTGATGCTACCGGTCAGCTTTGATGCACGCCTGCAGTGGACCAACTGTCCCACTATCAAACAGATCAGAGACCAGGGTGCCTGTGGCTCCTGCTGGGTGAGACAGATTCAAGATTCAATAATTTACTTCAACATCAGCCACAGACATAACAAGTTGGTGCCAGGCCCTGATACGAGATGGTCAAAGTGGGCCCCAGCCTGTGCATCACGATCCGACATTACATAAAGTTTTGCCAGTTAGCCAAGTCATTTATGCGGGTTTTGCTTTGCAGTAATAAATATGTCCTCACCTGTGTGTGGGCACAGTTTTGACATACAACTCAAGTCGACATATCTGATACCATAGTGAGGGGTCTGTGCATGTGGGCCCCCCTAAACTGTTGTGGGGCCCAATGCATCTGCATTATCTGCATATGTGGCAATTTTGGCCTCTGATTTCTGATTTACGTATGATATAGAATTTGTTTCAGTGTCCTCAAAGATAACAGTAAGCATATAAGCACACAATATGCACAAAGAGTATCCACAAAAGTCCGCTCTAGCCCGGGGCTTCTGGCTAAAGGATACCAGGATACTTCACTCCAGTCATGATTCTCAGGCCTTTCCAGCCTAACAGGCATAGAGCAACTTCATTCTGTCTACATCTGATCCTCCCGTTCACCCTTCCCAACTAGCTCGTCTCCCATTCCTCCCCAGTTCCCCCCAGTCTATGTGAACACATCACTGACGGTAACTGTGCAGACCTCGCGGTGCTCGTCTTGGTTTCCCTTCATCAACCACCAGCCAATAAATACT
>OMLC01095243.1:0-15520 GCA_900302585.1 Regalecus glesne | reverse complement strand
TACAGTATCAATTGAATGTAAGAGACTGAATGTCACTGCTGACTCGTTGTTTGATGTTTCTGAACACCATTTGAAACGTGTGATATCAAGCATCTATCTGCACAGTCCATCCATCCATCCATCCATCCATCCATGCATCCATCCATCCATCCGGTCAACAACTTATCCAAAGTCGGGTCGTGGGGTCATGCTGTAGCTTATCCCAGAGCTCAGTGGGTGAGGGGCAGCAGTCCTGCCCTGGGCTTGAGAGTCAGGTCGATGTTATTCTGGGTTCAGTGTCCCGTTCAAGGAAAGCCCAACATGTGTAAAAGTGCCACCCAGCAGGAGGCCACGGGAGCCCTCACCGTGTGATGCTTTTGTCCTCCAGGTGTTCTACTACTCCACTGGGATCTTCGAGCGAGCCGGTGTCTCCCAGCCCGTGTACGCCACCATCGGGGCAGGTGTGGTCAACACGGCCTTCACTGTGATCTCAGTAAGCAACACAAGAGAGAGACGCATCTCAACAAACGAGCCAACTTACAGAAAATAAAGTCTTTACCAATGACATGACATCACATGACATCACATCACATGACATTTAGCGGACGCTCTTATCCAGAGTGACGTACAACAAGTGCCCTGGAGACGCTGAGCCCGGCTGTGGTTCTCCACGTGTAACATGGCCTCTCAGGGACCAGCACCATCTCATTAAGATGTGCAGCATCTTCCTTCAGTACCGTGGCTCCGACGCGCCCCTGCGTCCTGGTGGAGCCGTTTTAAAGAACCTCGACATTAATCCTGTTTCTCATCTTCAGCATTTCTGGCCTCCATTACCCGGTTACACCATCCAGTCTGCTTCTCTTGACCCACCAGCCAACCTCAACCAGCTCACCTGTCTGTCTCCCGCTGTCTGTCTCACCCTCCTGTTTCTAGCTGTTCGTGGTGGAGCGTGTAGGGAGGCGGTCGCTCCAACTCACTGGTTTATTGGGAATGGCTGGATCGGCAGTCCTCATGACCGTTGCCTTGGCCTTGTTAGTAAGTGGAGTGTCCAGTTTGGTCCTTGCGGCCATGTCGTGTATTTTGGAGCTAAACTTTTTACTTCCCACGACCAAATATGTCTCCCACCTTCCAGGACCAGCTCAGATGGATGTCCTACGTCAGCATCGTGGCCATCTTACTCTTTGTAGCCTTCTTTGAAATCGGCCCTGGTCCCATTCCGTGGTTCATCGTGGCCGAGCTCTTCAGCCAAGGGCCTCGGCCAGCCGCTATAGCAGTGGCTGGCTTCTGTAATTGGTCTGCCAACTTCATGGTGGGCATGGGCTTCCAGTACATTGAGGTAGGCTCAAGTTCCCACCAGACATCTCCACACGTTCACACGGGTTTTACTCCCCGACATGTCGACTCGTTGGCACCCCTTGGTGTAAAACTGATTAACCTTTGCTCTTCCTCGTAGCAACTGTGTGGCCCCTATGTCTTCATCATCTTCACCCTCCTGCTCCTGGGCTTCTTCGTCTTCACTTACTTCAAGGTCCCGGAGACCAAGGGCCGCACCTTCGAGGAGATCTCTGCAGCCTTCCGCCATTCAGCCGGGCAGCCCAAAGACAAGCGCTATTCCCCCGAGGAGTTCAACACTCTTGGGGGAACCGACTCCCAATTTTAAGACCCACTCCCCACACACCTCCTCCCAGCAGCAATCTGTGTCCGAGAGCTTTTCTTGTCCTGTCTAGACCTCCTCCAGTAATCGCCCCCAGGTCACCATTAGCAGCACCACGTTCACCGAGTTATCCAGTTACACCTAGCATGGAGGCAATAGCTACATCTGAATGTCTTAAATAGATGAAGACACCCGCAGATGAAATATTAACTGATTTTTTTACTGTCTTACTTCCATAGTGGTTTCCATCACACACACACATCAGCTGTGATATTTTCTCATTGGCTTCAATTTGTGAACTTTTGGACACAGAACCACCGCTGCCCTCCGCTTTACTCTGTTTTCTGATGGAACAACTGAACAGGAGTGTCCGACACGTTTGAACAAGTTTAATCTCCCCCTGTTGGTTAAGACGTGTGTTTGGTGCTGATAGAGCAGGTAGGGCTCATACCAGACTGTTAACGGAAACATCAGAAGACTGCTCCAAGTCATCCTAGGTGCTAGCTCTCCTCAGTGCCCGGCAGCAGTCATGCTGCTTGATGGAGAGAATACTTTTGGATAGGATAGAGCAGCAGCATCTGGTCCAGGTAATGTCAAAGTAGGGCTTTGGAGTAACGTCTACACAGTGATTCAGGATCCTGGTTCCTGGGTCAAGACTGATGGTCTGACCTCCGAACCCTTCCACCTCCATCACAGGATGAGATAAGGCTGCCCCCTGAGCCCATCACTCTTCCTATTAGTGCTTGAACCGTGTGTGTGAGCCAGTTATCAGAAGATAAACATAGCCAGTATATTGGTTGACAAGCATCATTTCCCCTGAAACATGTACACATATATTATTCTCCTGACTGCACTGTGCCCAGTTCCCTCGGTGCTGAAAATCCTGGGAGTAATCAAACCAATCAGCTCATTCTCAGACTACAGTCAACTGGAGTGTTGTGAGTGAAGCCATTCCACTGAACTCTGGAGGATTCCCAGCAGACCTGTGCTGCTCCCTTTGTCAGGAGGCCCCAAAGCATGAGGCCTTTAGGGACAAACAGGGGGCTGCAGTAGCTCAGTGGGAACAGATGAGCCAGATGTTGCAGATCTGAACCCGTCACAGGGTGTCAGGAAGGACATCTGGCCTTAATTCCCCAGGCTCCATCTACAGGTGTGTCTTAAAGGGACCATGTGCAGCTTTTTACATTAACGTCAACTATGAACACACTGCATCAGATGATAGCTTCAAGTTGATTCACATCTGCAGTCATCCGAGGAAACCCACACAGACTCAGGGAGAACATCCACACAGGAGGTACCTGGGATAAGATTCCAACCCAGGACCTCCAGTGCTGACCACTGCACCACCATGCTGCATATGTAGTCGAGGTTACTGCTGGTTTGAGGACTGACATCAGGGCACAGGCAGTAAAAATCATTGGGTGAGCCGTCACATTTGACAGTACCAGAAGCTGAGCTTGGTGTCCCACTGTGCCACCCCACGAGTCAGTTCTGCACACGAGGGTGTCGTGGCCGGAGAGGAGCCGACACCTCCTGATAGGATGTTTCAGGGCAGCAGAGTGGGATATGGTGAATGGACGGTGACCCATTGGTTGTGACAGGCGGCGTCTGACAGGCTGCTATATGACTCGTGGTCTTTGGATAAAAACCCCCAAACGGCCCGGTGAAGGGAGAGGCTGAAAACATCTGTATTAGGAGAAGACAGGATGTCTGACATGTTGGTGGCGTCCAAGCCGTCTGGACGGTTACTGCAAGTCACACTCCCAGTGGCTGAACGGTTCCTCAGGAGCCAGTTCAGAATGCACTGATGTGTTCTCATGGAGCTTGTAACAACTAATGTTGGAATATTAAATAGTTCATACTGAGCAACAGGGCTGCTGTTCAGTGGCCTCTTTTCAAGTGTGGGCATCCATAAAGCATGTGTCTGATACTGTCGATGGGTTTATCTGTACAATATCACACAGCCATGGTGCTGCTATTGGATCGGGGTTTAAACTTCAAATCAATATAACTGAGGATGTTCTCGTTGGGGGAGGGGGCCGCAGGGGCTCAGCAGCAGAGTGTGTATCTCTAAGTCAGCTGCAGGGAGACTAATCCCACCACGGGGCATCGGTAAAAAGGGATTGAAGTGTTCCCTGAGCAAGAAACGGAACCCCTAACTGCTCCCTGGGCAGCAGGCTGTGGTTGTACTCATTGCTCTTACACAGTAGGATGGGTGAAAATCAAACAGTTCTGTTCCATAATGGAGCTGTGATGGAGAAATGCATAAGAGGTTTGTAATGTTGAGGCTACTGGACATTCTAACATGTACACGTTCCATAATGGGGGGTGTCCACCATGCTGAGGCCTTTATGATAAGAAGTCATGACGTCATTCATGTCTAGGTGTTGAGAGAGGAGGACACATGAACTAACATACAAGCTATTCATTCATTCATTTATCAATTGAATCCTTTCATGGGCTAGTGAATGGAGAGCCTCTGATCTACAACATGACCGACAGCCAGCCGTCTGCACGGAATGAAAGTGAAACACAGGTCTTGAGAACAATCGACCCAACACTTCCACCTTTACATAAAAGGTGAGTCGGTTCAACAGGATCAGAGATTTACTCAGAAACGTTTAGTCACTCAAACAGGAGACATTTTCAGTCCAAGCTGACTGTGGTAGTGATTCTGTATGTTGGGGAGGTTCAGAACAGCGGAGACGTATTTTCCAAACATCACGTCTCAGCTGCTTTCAAACCCCTGAACACACCGAGTCAAAAGCTGCTCCCCTCGAATCACCAGGTCCCTGACCCCCACCAGAGTAATGTAGTGTCTGATGTTAATGATGGAGGACTACAGGGACCTGTCCATCAGGGAGACCAGACAGACGCTGGCCAAGAGGATGCAACAACAGGAGAGCCAACACATCAGGCCAGGACTCTGGGGTCTACGCCCATCTACAGGCGAGTGGCCACTCATGAAAGATGATTATGTTCACATCCTTGATTGGGAGGAACGCTGGTTTGAAAGGTTTGTTAAAAGAGACCATTTATATTAAGAGGGGAATGACCATTGTTGAACAAACATGGGGGCCTGAGAGTACATCTGTCCTCTTATAATGCTGTGATTTCAAATACTCCCAAATTTTCTGTGAATAGTGCTCATTACCACTGAATGTGCAGTCAATGACCAACGTGCTTATGAACCCAGCCTTTTGTTGTGTGGTATCACTGTATTATTATGTTTACAAGGGTTGGGATGCTGCAGTCAGCTCAAACTGAAGACCTGTTTGAGCAACAAAGGTTTCTGAATAAACCTCTGATCCAATTGAACTCATCCACGTTTCGTGCAATTTTCTTACCTCTATTATTAAGTATGCATCAAAACTAAACTACTGTATATTAGTATCCACAGTTAGACTGATATGCTCCGGCCATGTGTGGAACAGTGTGTATGAAGCTTTTCATTCTAGCAGCAGACAACCTCACCAAAATGGGGCGGCATAGCTCAGTGGGTAGAGCGGTCATCTAGCAATCGGAAGGTTACAGGATCGATCCCCGTTCCTGCATGTAGCATGTCGAGGTGTCCTTGAGCAAGACACTGAACCCTCAAGACACTGAACTGCTCACTTGATGTACGTCGCTCTGGACAAGCGTGTCTGCTAAATCTAATGTGATATAATGTAATTTTTTTTCAGTAGTTAATAGTAGGTTAGATTTTGAAATTCTCTCATGGAGTCTTGGTTCAAATGAAATTAACAACAAAACCTTGCTCTTAGTAGTAGCCTACATAGATGACAGTGAATAGGTAAGGTTCATTTAAATTTTAGCCAGTTAAGAAAAATTTGTTCTATTCATCCTGAAAACAAATACAATTTGTAGAAGAGTGAGGTCGAATAGCAGAATTAATCTATTTCTCAAAATTATCAAATTGAAAGACTAAATCAAAAGGGCGGTCTTCAGGAGCCACAGTTGCAATCAAAAATATTCAACCCCCACTGGAAATCCGGTTTATTAGTCAAATATACAAACTAGCAGCTGTTTACAAAAACAAATCAAACAAGAACATTTTAAATAGTTCAACACAACTAATATTACAGATGGTTTCACCAAATCAACTAAAAATGCTGCTTTTAATGACTACTATAGTCTGAAAATTATGCAACCCCCTCATGACAAACATCTTTAGTACTTGGTAGAGCACCCTTTTGCTGTTATGACCTGCTGCAAACATGATGCATAGCCAGACACCAACTTCTGCCAGCATTCCTGAGGAATCTTAGCCCATTCCTCATGGGCAAAGGCCTCTAGCTCACTGATGCTCTTGGGTTTATATGCTGCAACCGCCATTCTCAAATCCCATCAAAGATTTTCAATGGGCTTCAAGTCAGATGACTGCCATGGCCACTCCAGTATCTTCCAGGACTTCTTCTGAAACCAAAGCCCTAATTTCGTCTCAAAGGCAGGAGAAAAGTTGGCTCCAATTTGCTCGTAATTATATAAGTAAGCTAAAGAGGTTTTGGGATTTTCTTCTGTGGAGCAATGAAACAAAATTGGAACTTTTTGGGCCTATGGATCAGCGGTACATCTGGAGGAAGAAGAATGAAGCATATGCTGAAAAGAACACCTTGCCTACAGTGAAGCATGGCGGTGTCTCAGTTATGCTCTGGGGCTGCTTCACTTCCTCTGGCAGTGGTAACCTGCAGTGTGTGGAGGGCAAGATGGATTCAATCAAGTATCAGAATATCTTGGGAGAAAATGTCAAGACATCTGTGAGGAAACTGAAGGTTGGGCTTCATTGGACCTTCCACCAGGACAATTATCCCAAGCATACCTCAAAGTCCACTAAGGCTTGGTTTAAGAAGAATTCTGACTCTGATTGCAAGTGTATCTAAGTTTGCTGAATTTAATAATACCTAAAGGTTGTATGCATAATAAGTATAATATAAGAGGTCTTTTTTGACAGCCCCATGGTGATCAAACCATGGCTTGTCATTTCCGGACACACACACTCTATAACTTCTACTTTCAGCCCACTCCCTGTTTTTCAGGGGTCACCCCAAGCGAATTCACACTCTAAATGACTAGTAAAATTCAGCAGCTGTTATTAAGTGATACTCAATGAGGCATATTTTCAATTTGTGATATAGGGTTATCCAAAAAAAATTGCCTTGACTGACTGAAACAAAGTAAATTATTTGCCCCCCCACCCCACCAGATTTTGTGCTTAAAAACACAGGAGCCAGGCTGGCTCCGTTGTTTTTGTTATTTAACACCCCATCCCTGTAAAAGAAAACCTCTCAGTCACAGTCCTTGGCAAACTATGAACAGCAGAGTAAGTATATGGGGCTCCTCACCAATTGTAGATGTCTGTAAACATACCATGTAATCCCTAGCTCTCTTCAAATTTGTTTATCATGCTTATTTTGATTTGTTGCTGCTGTTCACATTAACATTGGTGAATAATAGGTCACATTGCAAGAAAAAATACGAGTAGCATCTTTATAATGGACTTGAGAGTGGATATATGACAACTAAGTGCTTGAAGTTTTGAATCAGGCTTCACTTATTTTGATATCTAATTTATAAGCACCAACAGACATAATCCAATATGCTGAACCACATGAAATGCTTCTCAAACCTATTAAATTGAACTTTCAAGGGTTCAACAATCTGTAGAAAGCAGCACTGTTTTTCTCCCAATATGAAGGCTTTATAACATAGTTCCTGACCATAATGAGTCTATACTGGAACATTAAAATACTGATTACACAGATATAAATGTCCAAGATTACAGCAGTGAGGAGTTATTTTTAAATTAATCAATGACAATGTTTCAGAGAAACAAACAATAAAAGTAAACTCTTTAAGTTTCTTGTTCTCTTCAGATAGCTAATTTTGACAATGTTGATGGAGAAAGAACGTGTTACAATAGTAGCAGAGAGAATGATGACAAGCACTTCATGTAATCCTGCATGTAAAATGCATTCAGTTTGTCCAGCTAAAAATAAAATCTCAATGTTTACAGCGTGGTGTGATCCTGATGGGCATCCACCTACTGCATCCCCAGCTGCCTGGTAGGTGAGACTTGACCTGGGCAGCCAGTGACAGGAGAGACCGACAGACCACGAAACAAAAGGTCCATCGACGGTAAGAGAGGTTTCAGAAGACTAACGGGACAAAATGCTGAGGCCCCATGAGTGGTGAAGTTAACTTTGTTGGGATCAGGACAAGATGCTAGGGGAACAGACTTATCCTGGCCTGGAGATCTGGATACATAGAGAGAGGAAGAAAGTAACTATAATGAGCACACAGTAAAAATGCATCAAATTCTATTTTGGAATTTCACTCACATGTTTTCTCCACACACACAAACCCGCTCACAGTCATCTGGTGGCTCCCACTGAAAGGTTTTATTGGGATGGGGGGAGGAAAGCTGAAAAAGAGTCGAATGCGGAGCAAAGGGGCGATGTGATGTACAAAAGGTCTCACATTCCACTGGGTCTACACAAAAGAAATAAACTTTCATTTAAACAGAGAAACTGACATTTCAATAAACACACTTGAATGAAGACAGCGTAGCTCCGGAGGTAGGGCAGTTGTCTAGTAATTAGAAGGTTGGTGGTTCAATCGATGGCCTTTGCAGAAAGCATGTCAAGTGTCTTTGAGCAAGACACTGAACCCTTAACCGCTCAAGCCCTGAGATGGAATGGTGACCTGTCCAGGGTTTTTCCTCGCCATTCGCCCAATGAAGGCAGGGATTAACTCCAGCAGGATTCCACAGCTCAATTTCAGATAAGTTGTTGACGATGGATGGATAGATGGACAAGTGAGGAAATGTGGATCAGACTATACCTTGATTGTTTTATTCTTGACATATAATCATACAATTACCAAATAAACTAAATATAGTATGTATGTCATTCTCTAACCTGGATCTCCCACGGGGCAGGGGGACTGAGATGGAGACAAACAAGGGGGGTCCAGGGGGGATGAGGAATGTGACGGCAACAAAAGTGAAGGATTCAGGAAAGAGGGGGACTGAGATGGGGAGAGAAGGACAGGATCCATGGGGGCTGGGGATGGGTCACTTTGGGATTCACTGCTACATCTTTGGGCAGGACCAGGGGCCCTGTGTCCATCTGGGACAGCCAAGATCTGGAATATCCAGGGATAGGATGGTTTAAACAAATTAAATAAGGGCTGATAAACTTAATGTGCGCTACCCAGATAATAGCCTAAATGCTAAATGGACTAATTTCTCTATAACACTTTTCTAGTCTAACTAGTCAAGTCAAGTCTGATGCTTGACTTGCTCAGGCCCTTACCTCATGTTGATCATCAGACTTCTCTGACACAAACACTTCCTCTAGCTCAAGATTGAGACCCTCAACGCTACGTCGCAATCGGGGGACCAATCTGTTCAATGGCATAATCTGGACAGAAAGAAAGCAAAAACACATTGAGCCAAATATTATCAGACAACCAAATGGGACGAAACACATTTTTGAGAATCTGTTTGTTGTAAAGACAAGGTTTTCTCAAAGTGAGAAAATAATGTGCCGTGTGAACTGGTTGCCTCTTCAATTATTTTTTTTTTAATGTGATGTCTTGATGCATGCTCGAATAATCCAGGTGTGAAAATCACAAAAAGAGGTGAATCAGTTCAACTGAATCAGAAGTTTATTTGGAAACGTTTCGTCACTCAACCAGGTGACTTATTCAGTCTAAGCGGAATACAAGTATTCCTCCATTTATAAGCAGTACATTGATACCACACAACAATAGGCTGGTTTCATATGCAAGTTGGGTGATCGACTGCACATTCAGTGGCAATGAGCACCATTCACAAAGGGTTGGGGAATATTTGCAATCACGGCATTGTAAAACGCCGATAGATGTACTCTCAGGCCAACACCCCTATTCAAAGAGGGTCGTTCCCTCTTCACATAAAGGGCCTCCTTCACCCCCCTTTCAAACCAGCGTTCCTCCCTATCAAGGATGTGAACATCATCATCCTTGAATGAGTGTCCAGCCTGTAGAGGGGTGTAGACCGCAGAGTCCTGACCTGACGTGTTGGCTCTCCTATGCTGTGCCATCCTCTTAGCCAGCGTCTGTTTGGTCTCCCTGATGTACAAGTCACTGCAGTCCTCCTGGCATTTAACAGCGTACACTACATTACTCTGTTTGTGCCGGGGGACCCGATCCTTGGGGTGGACCAACTTTTGCCGCAGTGTGTTCAGAGGTTTGAAAGCATCTGAGACGCGATGTTTTGAAAATGCGCGTCTCAATTGTTCCGACACTCCCGCCACATACGGAATCACTACCGGTCTGTGCTTTTACCTCCTCCTGAGCTCCTCCTCCACCCAGAACTCTCGCTTTGGGCATAGAGAGATTGGATGGCCCTAAGTAGTGACCCTTGCAACCTTCTCGGGAGTCTTTAATTAAGGAGTCTTATAACCTGAGGACAGAAGCTATTCCTCCGTCTGCTGGTTCATGTTTTGCAAGATAGAAACAGGCCTGAAGGATGGCAGCCTCAGTAGTGAAAGAGGCAAAGCAGCGAGTGTGGGAGGAGCTTGGGGAAGCCATGGAGAAGAACTTTAGGTCAGCACCAAAGTACTTCTGGAAAACCGTCCGGCACCTCAGGAGGGGAAAACGGGGAACTGTCCAAGCTGTTTATAATAAGGATGGGACGCTGTTGAACTCAACTGAGGAGGTAGGGTTTGGGTTCGGGTTAGGGTGTTGAGGGGCTGTCATAAGATAAGATAAGATAAGATAAGATATTCCTTTATTAGTCCTGCAGGTGGAAATTGCGGTGTTACAGCCGCAGGTGGAAAGCACAGTAGGAGAGATATCACATCTAGAAATAACGTGCAACATAGACAAATTCAACAGGGGAGAAATATGTACATTATATACAGTAAGGATGGACAAAACAGATTGCCCTCATTGTTAATTGTCCAGTATATTGCAGTCGCTGCTGTGCATGTTTTAGGGTTGTTCTATTTGGGGAGCAGTTCTGATTATAGAGTCTGACAGCTGTCGGAAGAAAAGACCAACGGAAACGTTACTTCGAACTCCTTGGTTGCAGTAACCTGTCACTGTAGGAGCTCTCTAGTCTAACAATGTAGTCTTGCATGGGGTGAGAACCATTGCCGATCATAGATGACAGCTTACCCATTATCCTCCCTTGTCCCACTACCTCCACAGTGTTGAGGGGGCATCCCACGACTGAGCTTGCTTTCGTAACCAGCTTATCAAGTCTCTTCCTATCTGCAGCTGAGATGCTGCTGCCCCAGCAGACCACTCATAGAAGATGGCTGGTGCCACCACCGTGTTATAAAATGTCTTGAGGAGTGACCCCTGCACTCCAAAAGACCTCAGTCTCCTCAGCAGATAGAGTCTGCTCTGGCTCTTCTTATATAGTGCTGTTGAATGATCAGTCCAGTCCAGTTTATTGTTGAGGTGAACACCCAGGTACTTGTAGGACCTCACCATGTCAATGTCTATCCCCTGGATGTTCACCAGTGTCTTAGTGGAGAGCGTGCACCTGCAAAAATTCCACCACCATTTCCTTGGTTTTACCCGCATTGATCTGGAAGCGGTATGAATGAATTATGAATTAGCTCTCTGCTATCATCGGCCTCATCACAGGTGGGGATGACAGGGAGTACAGAGTCATCAGAGAACTTCTGTGGGTGGCAGGTGGGTGAGTTATGGGAGAAGTCTGCAGTGTAGAGGGTGAAGAGGGATGGAGCCAGGACTGTTCCCTGTGGGGCCCCCACACTACAAACAACCAAGTCCGATAAACATTCTGGTGTCCTCACATACTGTGGGTGGTTGGTGAGGTAGTCTAGAATCCACGTTGGGAGGTGATGGTCCACCCCTGTGTGCTCCAGCTTGTCCCCTAAAAGCACAGGCCGTATGGTGTTAAAAACACTGGAGAAGTCAAAGAGCATGATCCACAGTACTCACAGGCTTCTCCAGGTGAGACAGAGCTCAGTGTTGGAGGAAGATGATAGCATCATCCACTCCTATGCCAGGTTGATAGGCAAACTGAAGTGGGTCCGGCCACCGGCCGGTAGCTGTTGAGATCCTTGGGGTGTGGAGTCTTGGGCACTGGTACCATGTAGGATGTTTTCCATAGCAGTGGAACTCTCCCCAACTTCAGGCTCAGTTTGACCATGTATTCCAAAGGCCTGCATAGCTGGTCTGCACAGGACTTCAGGAGCCTGGAGCTGATGCCATCTGGACCTGCAGAGTTCCATGCCTTGATCCTCCTCAGCTGATTCCTCACCTGGAGTGTTTTGATGGACAGTTTGGAGCAGGGTTGTGTGCTGGAGGGTATGGATAGAGGTTTAAGGGGTGAGATGATGAGACGAGCAGAGGGGGGTGACTATGAGCTGATCGTTGCAGAAAGGGAGGTGGAGTACATACGGTCCTGGTGGGTACAGTGTTTTCCACACAGAAATTAATGTAATCTGTAATACACTCAGTAAGGCTGTTGATGTCCTCCCCATGGCCCTCATACAGTTCCTCCCACACAGTTGTCTCAAAACAGTCCTTCAGAGCCTCGTCAGTCTCATCAGACCATATAATCACTGTGCGAGACACAGCTGGTTGCCTGTGTATGACATGAACCATGTTTTGGTCAGATATTCCCAGGGGGGGGGGTGATGAGGTATAAGCCTGTTTAGCATTGGCATATATTAAATCCATTATTTTACTGTCTCTGGTGGTGCATGTGAAGTACTGCTGTAGGGTGGGCAGAAAGGGGGATAGTGGAGCATGGTTAAAGTCCCCCGAGATAAGAACAAGGGCCTGAGGATGTTGTGGCTGTAGTCCGCATGTAACAGAGAGGAGCAGATTGCTAGCCGTTTCCATGTTAGCGGCTAGCAGAATCAACGCCGCTATCATAATAACATGCGAGAATTCCCGTGGCAGGTAGCATGGCCTCATGCTAACGGCTAATGACTCAATGTCCTTGCTATATAGCTGCTCTTTAATAGTGATGTGCCCAGAGTTACACCATCTAATGATCCCGAGCATTGCCAGTCCCCCTCCTTTCTTCTTTCCACTCTCCCTCGTCCTGTCTGCCTGTATCAGTTTGAAGCGGTCCAGCAAAGCAACCGTGTCAGGAATTAGCGCAGTCAGCCATGTCTCGTAAAGACCATGACACTGCACTCGCGATATTCCCTCTGATGCTGGGTTAGTGCCACCAGCTCGTCCATTTTATTAGGAAGAGATCTCAGGTTCCCCATGATAACGGACGGGAGAATGGGTCTATATCTTCTTCTCCTTGCGTGGCCCACAGTCTTAATACGGCACCCCCGCCTCCTCTTCTTTAGCTTGGGGGGATCATTGAGTTTCTCCTCGGGCAGCACCGCTGTGTTATGGAGCGCTAATAACTGGACCCTACTGTAGACGATAGAGCGATGGCTGCGCATGGGTTCTCCAGTCACGGTCGCAAACAGTGCACAAAATATGAAAAAAGCCAAAGCAAACACGGTAGCTTTCTTATCCATGTTGATGGAAAATTAGTAAAAATTTAGTTTAAAAAAATCAGTAGCATAAAGAAAAAGAGGAAAAAAAAGAAAAAAAACAACAATGAGCGAGAGCTACTGTAACTGGCTGCTGCCCTAGTGGAGCGCCATCTTGAAGATGACACGCATCTTCAACATTGCTTGGAATTCTGGGACAGAGCCTAAAGAGTGGCAGATGGGGTGGTGGTCTCAGTGTTCAAAAAAGGGGACCAGAGGGTGTGTGCTAATTACAAAGGCATCACATTACTCAGCCTCCTTGGCCAGTGTGGAGATATAATCCCTCCACCAAGTCCTTGGTCTACCCTGTGGCCTCCTCCCAGCTGGACGTGCCTGGAAAACCTCATTTGGGAGGCAACCAGGTGACATCCTTAATAGATCCCCAAACTTGAATCAAGAAGTGATTCTTGTAAATGTTTATGGACCCCAAAATGACAATGCCACATTCTTTAGTAACCACTTCATGACATTTTCCTCCTTTTGAGGTGAAAAAAATATGGGTGAAGATTTCAATGGTGCTCCTGACCCCCTTCTAGTCTGCTCATCAAGAAATGACTCCTCACACAATAATACCTGAAAGATGATTGGTCACTTTGTCAGAGCTGCATCTTTGTGACATCTGGAGGATTAGAAATCTAGATTATTACTGCCACTCAAACACAATCCCGCATAGATTATTTTCTAATTTCTGCCACAGTAGTTTAAAAAAATCTGAATATTTTTATTGCTAGCATGTGGCAGACTTAAGAAGAGAACATTACAGTATTCAAGTCTGGATGTAATGAACAGATGTATCAAAGTCTCTGCATCAGCCATGGGATAGCAGGATCGATTTTATGCTACGCAAGTGGAAAAAGGCAGTCTAGGGCATTTATTTAATGTACTTATCACAGGCAAGGATGGGATAAAATGTGATACCGAGATTTTTTCCTACCATATATTGTAAGATTAGAGAAAAGGACTTGTACTGACCTGGCTAGGCAGAAGGACCAAGCTGGGAATGATGAACGACAGGGTAGGGAAATAAAGGATAGAGATGGAAATGTGCTGAAAAATGAGGAGAGTCTGTTGAAAAGGTGGAATGAGTAGTGTGAGGGGCTGATGAATGAAAAAAATGAGAGAAGGTTGGATGATGTGGAGATAGCAAATCCGGAAGTGCAGTGGATTAGTGAGGAGGAAGTATGGGCAGCTATGGAGAGGTTGAAGAGTGGAAAGGTGGTTGGCCCAAATGGCATACTTGTTGAGGGATGGAGGGTAGTAGGAGAAATGGCAAGGATGCAATTGTGATTTAAGAAAGTTGTTTGAAAAATATAGAGATGGTCAGAAGGAGCCACACTGTGTCTTCATTGATTTAGATAAAGCATATGACAGGGTGCTGAGAGACAAGGTGTGGTACTGCATGAGAGAGTCAGGAGTGTCAGGGAAGTATGTAAGAGTGGTGCATAATATGTATGATGACAGTGACAGTGGTGAAATGTGTAGTAGAAATGACGGATAGATTCAAGGTAGAGGTGGGGTTACCTCAAGAATCGGCTCAGAGCCCTTTCTTGTTTGCAATGGTGATGAACAAGTTGACAGATGAGATCAGGCAGGGGTGTCCATGGACTATGATATTCCCGGATGACATTGTGATCTGTACTGGGATTCGGGAGTAGATTGAGTTGAGTCTGGAGAGATGAAGGTATGCACTGGAGAGAGGAGGAATGAAAGTCAGTTGGAGCAGGACTGAATAGATATGTTTGAAAGAGTGGGTATAGTAGAGGTGAGGGAGGTGGATGAGTTTATATATTTGGGGTCAACTGTGCAAAGTAACAGTGGGTGTGAAAGATATGTGAAAAAGAGAGTGCAGGAACCATGGCATGGATGAAAAAGAACATCAGGGGTGGTTTGTGACAGTAGAGTACCAGTAACAGTGAAAGGGAAGGTTTACAAGGTGGCAGTGAGGCCAGCTACGTTGTATGGTTTGGAGACTGAAGTATTGACAAAAAGACAGGAGGTAGCAGAATTGAAGAGGCTAATATTTGCATTGGGAGTGACGGAGAATTAAAATACTAGGAATGAGCATATTAGAGGGACAGCTCAGGTTGGATGGTTTGGCAATAAAGTAAGAGAAGCAAGACTGAGATGGTTTTGACATGTGCAGAGGAGAGATACTGGGTATATTGGGGGAAAGAAGCTGAATATGGAGCTAGTGGGGGAGAGGAAAAGAGGAAGACCAGACAAGAGGTTTATGGATGTGGTGATGGTGGACCTACAGGTGGCTGGTGTAACAGAGGAAGATCTAGAGGACAGGAAGAGAGGGAGATTGAGTACTGCTGTGGTGACCCCTAGCGGGAACATCCGACGTTAATAATACTAGTAA